>JARHVA010007676.1:85000-187500 GCA_037957365.1 Torreya grandis
AATTATTTCATCAAGGTATATCTCCAAATTTCTATATCCTGGTAGCCATCAAAAAATGATTTAATGCATTCCACAATCATTACACCATTGTTACTAGAGGTTCCTAGAAAATCCTTCTGAACATGCTACTACAAGCATAAATTGTGTGAGAAGTAACCAAAGTAAAGAATAGACATTAGTGAGATGAATCTATTTATTAAAAATACAAAACAAATATATTGAGGTAATGAATGCAAAATTATTAGTTACAGAATAATTGGTATAAACTACATGATTAATATATTTAAGTAAATAGAGCATTCACTTTGCATAGAATAAAGATAAAATACACATATGGAAAACCATTTAATAACTATATATTAATATCTATCACATAAAAACCATTACATAATACAACTGGGTGTTATATGTAGAATTTAAAAAGCATTATCCATTCATATTCTAACCTTCCGCTACATCCATAGGAAATATGCCACATTTTGTGGACTGATGTTATGCTTTCATGATCTGAATACATACATACATACATATACATATATATATATATATATATATATATATATATATATATATATATATATATATATATATATATATATATATATATATATATATATATATATATATATATATATATATATATATATATGTATATATAGTCAAGGAGCAACATTTTTGTGTGTGTGTGTGTGACACACACACACACACACACAAAAATGTTGCTCCTTGACTATATATATATATAGACACACACACACACACACACAAATGTTGGTCCTTGACTATATGTATGCAGATAGAGATTTGGATTTGATGCCTAAAAATGATAACTCTATCCATGATTTGAGATGATTTAGATTTTTATTGTATTATTACTAGTGAATTATCTTGAATTTAGGAATAATAAGGAAGATTTTCTCAATGTGTATTGGTGTATAAGTGCTCAAATAGATAGTGTTAATTTAAGAATTGAGTCCCTTTGAAATGAGGTTTTTATCTGATTATATAGTGAAATGTTTTGACAATTTACGTTAGAAAAATTTGAAAAACATGAGGGAAGAATCAAATGAATATTTAAAATTTGGAAACTAGTCATTTAATGGTGTGGGGATGAGGGCACACTAGGTGGACTGGTTTATAGTAAAATACCTATTTGCCTAGGGTAGATATATCCCAAAGAATATGGGATAGTTATCCTGAGGTTGGATGTTGTCAGACACTAATATAAGATGATTTGAGTATTAAATTTAAAATTATGTCTATTAGTTATGACAAATACAATGGTTAAGATAACATATATGTGTCATCAATTAATATTTTCAAGTGTCTGTGAAAAAATCTAGGTACCTACAAGAGCCTTCATTGCTCAAATATTTTATTACACTTATGAGGGAGTTTACATTTTGAGCCAACATTGGTTGCTAATCAATTCAAGATTTAGTGACATCATCCACTTGTACCAAAATTAGAATTAATAAAATTTTATATGGTTACATCACACATCTAATGAAGAGGAGGTAAATACATTTATTTAGAATCCCTTTACATAACACATAGGATTTCTTTGGATCTGATTCTAGAATACACAATACGTAGCTATAACTTCGTTGAGGTTTAGCAACCCATAACCTATTTTTTATTTATTCATTATGAATTTATGGATAATTAGGTTAAGATAAGAGGAAGACCTCAAACTATAAATTTTTCCTATGAATCCATAAAATAAAAGACATAGTAATGTATGATATCATGCATCTTACCAACAAACAAAAATACACTATTATAAATAAAGTGTATTACATATTCAACATACAAGTACATATTTAGTGGCAACTAATGTAGATGATATTCAACCCATGAATATTATAAGATAAAATTATAAAATAAACTAAAAGGAATTGAATCTATTTAGTGATATTCAAGGTTTCTATATTTAACAAAAATATTCACCATAATTTCCAAACCATGGCTTCATTATCATAATCCCAAGATTCTACCAAGGGGTGTTTGTTTCATTACTTTATCTATTGTTTAATCATCAATTGTCAAATTATTTATTCCATAATTTATTATTATTTTGAGTTTTACTATGAAATATCTATTCTAATATTTTAAAACCATCATATGCTAGATATTCCATGTGTAAATTTTCTATCATGTGTTATATTAGAGTTATTTACCTTAGTGTCACAATTCAATAAAATAGTGTGAACTAGTTGTGATTCTATTTTATGCCTCTGATGTTGTGTTTAGAATATATTATTTTTATCTTATGGTTAATAATTTATTAATTTTATATGTTTATGCACACACACTTTCACTCACATATGCAAATAAAAGTAGGAGTTGTTATTTTAGGACATCATTTTCCCCACACTACTCTACACTAATAATTTTATCCTTTTATAAATCTTTAACCTTAATCTATTGATTTTTTTATCCTCATTTACCTATATCTTTATTTAATTTTCCAAAATTCTCGACATCTATCTCTATAAGAAAAAGTTTGGTGGTTACACATGTGTACCATCGAATCTTCCTTCTGTGGATTTAGAAGGCCACTGAGTATATTTTCTATAATTTTTTGGGTCCTTCCATCTTATTCTTCTTTCTTGAACCTTTGATTTTTCATCTTGTTATTTTGTATAGTTTAATTTATCATGTGTCATGTCCTAGAGATCCCTATATATAAAACTCATTCCTAATCATATTCCAAGTGATAATTGAATGGATATCCCTTTCTAATTTGGAGACTTCATTGATCAAATATTTTTCTACACTTTTGATGCATTTTGAATATGGAGCCAACATTGCTCATTCATCAATTCAAACTATTATGACATCATCTAATTGTACCTAAATTGGGTTTAAGAAAAATTTCATGTAGTTTCATCACACATCTAAAGAAGTTGAGGTAAATCCCTTTCATAATATTTCAAATACAACATTTTATATACATTGTATTTCATTTTAGAATACACATATGTACCTTAAACTCCATTGAGGTTACCTAACCCATAACTTAATTTTGTTATTTTTTACTATGTGTTTTTGGAGAACTAAGTGAAGAGAAGAATAATAACTCAAACTATAATTTATGCCTATGAATTCATAAATTGAATAAATAGGATCATATGGCATCAAACATATTTTTTTATATGAGGTTTATATTAAGGCCCCCAACCTGAAATAAATGAATTTACAATAAAAATCCCATAGGCAAATACCTAAATACAAAAAACTAGAAAAGGTTGTCAACAACCAACCAAACAAAAGGGACCTGATAAAACAAGGGTTTACAATAGACCAACCAACAACAAATATAAACTAAAAAAGAACCTACCACTAATCAAATTGGTAAGACCAGAAAAAGGATGCATACCAACTTTAAAAGTTTACACCAATATGAACCTCATCATTTGTATCATCTAGGAAGATGATTTCCCATCCTCTAAAAGATTTTTCCTCTATTTCATCCAAGACTTCACATTTCACTTATTTTATTGGGGATTTGCCTTAAGAAATAGACATTAATGAGGTATTGGTGACTGTAGGGGTGTCCAACCCAGAAACCTCAAATGAAGAATGGTTATACCAGTGGGGTAGTTTAACATACCCCCTTATGACCTATTTGACCAGTTTCTTCACCACCTCAACTCACCTATTTTCATGAAAGTATGTACACAATTGATCTATTTTTTGGATTTGGCTCTAAATCCATGACATGAGGGGTAAATAAATAAACTTCCCTTCCTTTGGATCTAGTGAATTAACCTTCTTATTCAAGTCTTCCATGAACCCTAGAAGGACCATGAACCATATTTCAAGCACTAACTAGAACCAAACCTATTTTATCCCTTCCTAAAAATAGAAATTTAGGGAAAGGAAACAAATCACACAATAAAATTTTCTTCACTAACCAAATATAAAGTTTTGAGAGCATGCAGAATGTAACCACCCATGGTATCACCTATGAGTCTAAAACTAGGAACATTAAGTTTGAAGTAAAGACTACTGCAATCTCTAAATTTACCCTATAATGAGCTCCTTACACCCAAAAATCTTGCCCAAGAATGTCTGTGATACTACCAAAACCTCCTCTGATGGCAACTAGAAAACATGCTTAAGTCATGATCACAAAATTTGTCCATCAAAGGCAATCTCTCGTGCTTAGATGCCACCATAGATGTAAGGTGTCACCTAGGAAATTTCATTTATGCTCTCCATAAGAAGCTCCATGGACCTCAACCTCCATAGGCACCAAAAAAGGGAAAAATAGTGGGAGAACATTCTCCTCAAACTGTTAAAAATAACCTAGGGTGCTAAACCATAACGAGGCATGAGGGAAGCCTCATGACTTCCTCATACCACATGAAGTCTTTGTCCCTTCTAATAATACCAATCCATCATCATAAATTCAAACCTTACCAAGTGAGCACCACATGATGAGATAAATTGGCCATGAAATGATGGGGTTGATGATAAATAAAAGCCACCAAACAAGGTTTTACTGATGAGAAAATTGCCAAAACTAGACTCTTACTAAATTATATATTAAATTATGAAATTTATTTGTAAATAAAGTAATAAAAAAGGATAAACAAAGATATAGGTTAGTTAAAATTGATTAAAGATATGGATGGGAAGTCTTCCTAAGCATCTCACACATTGTCTACCCTGCATGATTCTACTTGATATATGCCACAATTTGCCAAAAAGTTAGCAACTGAATTGGATTCCTCGAAGCAATGATTAAAATCAAAAGAAGAAAAAAACTCTAATTTCCTCTAAGTTCTTGTCAAGATGTTCTCTAAGTGCCAAGAGGTGGCTAATTTATTTTTCAAAGCTAAAATAATGATCTGTGAATCACCTTTTATGATTAAATTTAGAATAACACACTGAATTACAAGATTGATCTTATTCAAAAGTGTTTATGCTTTTACTTCATTATTTATCCTATTGTTCCCAAAATTTGTCACTCATTTTTGGCACAACATATGAACTATTTTGATCTTGCAGGCCAAAATTCTCTCTTCCCTTCTCAAAGCTTGTTCTGAGCATTCAAATTCTTCATTCTTCAAGGTTTTTTAGTTAAGGGACTAGTAGGTTCAAAGGTTCAAAGACCTCGACAAGCTTAAATATTTAAGTACTTCGGCAAAAGTTCAAAGTTCAACCGCTTCAGCAAGTTCAATGACTTCAAAAGACTTAACGAAAAGAAGAAAGATTGAACCATTGAACCTTGAACAAAAAAAAGGTTCAAAGGTTTAATGAGATTGGTTCAAAGTAGTTGGTTCAAGCGGTCAATTGAATGAGTTAAACAAAAGATTGAACCGTTGATCCATTGAACCAAAGTTGGTTCAATCGATCGATACAATTGAATGGTTTAAAGGAATCCCCCAAAGCCTAAAGGGCAAGTGCCCTTGCAGAGGGTAGTGAACAAAAAGGCAAGTGCCCTTGCTAAGGGCAATGAACAAAAGGGAATAAAAAGATATCCTTCAAAAATATTTTTCGTGGCTAATTTTATAAGGGAAATCCTTCAGACAAAATATCTGAAGGAATTCCTTCAGACATTTTGTCTGAAAGAATGATCAAAGGCTCAATGAAAAGTGGTTAAGGCAAAGGAAAGATTTCCTTTAGACAAAATGTCTGATGGAATTCCTTCAGACATTTTGTTTGAAGGATTTGAAGAAGGAGGCCACCCAAAGGACCCTGAAGGGCAGGTACCCTTACATGGGGCTCTCGACCACCAAGAAATGGAACTTTCTCAAGGCCCGAAGGGACACCTTCCCTTTGGGGTGGTCCCAAAGACATAAAGCTAAAGGAATAATCAAAGGCCTATAAACCTATTGCTATAGACTCTGTGGGCTAATTTCTATGGACTCTGCAGGTTGATTTCTATAGACTCTATAGGCTGATTTCTATGGACTCTGTAGGTTGATTTATATAGACTCTATAGGCTTATTTCTATGGACTCTTTAGGTTGATTTCTATGGATTTCATGGGCTTATTTCTATAGACTCTGTAGGTTGATTTCTACAGACTTTACAGGCTAATTTCTACAGACTCCACAGGTTTGTTTCTATGGATTATGTAGGCTAGTTTCTATGAACTCTGTAGGTTAGTTTCTATGAACTCTACAAGATTGTTTCTATGGACTCTGTAGGATAGTTTCTATCGACTCTACAAAATTTAAACAAGAAGGCCACTCAAAGCACTCTGAAGGGTAGGTACCCTTGCAGGGGGCTCTCGATGACCAAGAAATTGACCTTTCTCAAGGCCCGAAGGGACACCTTCCCTTCGGGGGGGTTCCAAAGATATAAAGCTAAAGGAATTTCAAAGCTCAAAGGACTTAGAGAAAATAAAGGCTTATAAGAAAGAGGATGAACCATTGAACCTTGAACCAAAATGGTTCAATGGGTTTAATGGGTTCAAAGGTTCAAAGAAAGCTCTGAGCAAAGTAAATCAAATGAACCAGAGAAGTGATGGAACCAAAGAGCTGAGCAAGCCACCTAAAGTATTGAAATAGTGAACGAATGACATTCTTGTGGACGTCAAATTCAAGGTAATGAAATATCTATTGATTTTCAAATGTGGCATAAAACTTAAAAACAAACTTATTGACCAACTGAAGGAGCTGAGAAGGCCAGTAGAAGGGGGAAAAGATAGTCTGAGAGCTCAAATTACAATAGGAAAGAGGGAAAGACTAGAAATATCTATGTAAGAGTTATTTCTAATAGGTGGAATAGTCCACCAAGTAGATATTTGAGCTTGAAAACATTAAAGGCACAACCTATTTTTCTCCCTTGGAATAAAAGTGAGGGGATAACCATGTACATATTTGGTGAAAGACCAAACGACCAATATAAAAGAGAAGATATTTGATATGAATTGACACACCATAGTTAAAGTAGATGCCTTATTCTAGCATGGCCTATTTAACTAAACTAAAAATGCATTCGAGGCATTGAATGTAGCATGGGTTCTGCCATGAAGGAAAGTGCGAAGTCTTCCTTGGTTGTTATATATTGTAATCTCTTATTTTATGCTAAGGAGATATTTTTAGTTATAGAAGCAAAACTCTGCCAAAATTGAGAGGTGATTATTGAGACTTTGAGCTCTGATTGTTAATCATATTTCTTTGTTTTGAATGAGAAAACAAGTTACTTTCAAACTTTGTGTTTTAATAGCTTGTGTCATTTAGGATATTGTTCTTATGTCTATTTATTGAATGTATTCTTGTCCATTTAATGAAATAAGCAAAATTAGTAGAAGTAATTAGGAAGGTGTCTTAAAGCCAATTATAGGAAGACTTTGTGCTACCACAATTGTCTTTAGTGTGTGTGTTTTTAGTTTCTTTCCATGTAAAGGATCTTGGGATGACTTTGTGCCCCCATTATCCTTCATATTTCACTCTTGGGTAGTTGAGTTAGAGACTTTGTGCTACACCTTTTTTTGTTGGTTACTACGCCTCCTGTTACAAGTTACTTGTTACTACCTGAAAGAATTCTTGTTGTTAGCTGCAGGCAACTTCTGAAAGAAGAGAAGTGTCTCCTTTCATTTCACTAAGATTTTTCCTTTGTCTCTGAACATCATCTCTAAAAAATGAGAGATGGATGGTGTTATTTTATGCAAGTTCAGCGAACTAGGAGTCTTCCTCCTACCAATACTAGGTCACTAATACAAGGTAGAGCTTCTTTTTTTGTTGTTAGTAGAACTTTGCCTATACATACTTCACCCAGATTTATTATCCCCACTTTCCATAATCAAATCATGGTGGTTCAAGGCCCCTAGGGTAACTCTTTTGGCCCACTCAATTTAACTCCACATCTACATGAGCTACCATGCAGTTTAAGGAAGAATTTCCCCAAATTTTATGGTGATGGGAGAGTTCATCCTAATGAACACATTATAGCTTTCAGCATAGACTATGGTGTGATAGACATGGAGTATGAGGACATAGTAGTCAAGATATTTATGGAGACATTGCAAGGTGCTTCTACAGACTAGTTCTATCATTTGTAGGCCCAAACTGTGACTAATTGGAACACTCTCAAAGCTAAATTTGAAGTCAGGTTCAAGTCTGTAGAAGATGCACATGCTCTGCTAGCCCATCTCACATAGATGAAGAAAGAACCTCATGAACCTATGAGGGACTTCATTGCCAAATTTGACAAGTTGAGGAATAGGATTCCTACAATTGCTCAACCAACACTTGAGAACCTTAAATGTTTCTTTATCAACTCATAGCTGCCTGAAGTGAGTTTTCTACTGAGATGTGCTGGCCACATAGACCTTGCTATTGCTTAAGATTTGGCTACTAAGGTGGAAGATTACCTTATCTTGATAGGAAAGATAAGGAGAGATCTTAATAGAGGTAAATCTTCTTCATCTTTTGAATACTCACCTATAGGCACCACTAATCTAATGGTGTAAAAGCTGGAAAATGAGTTGCTTGCTCTTAGAAAGAAAATGGTGAAAGGGATGTCATCTTCCCCTTCATACAGAGATATACCAAGGAGGACATTCCCTAATCAGTCATACCAAGGTAATGCTGCTAGGAATCAAGGGCAGCCAAATTGTCTTCCTCCCCCTCAAGGGAAATTGGCCATTGAAGCACCTCCAACCAATGCAGTAGTTGGATATCTTAAAGTAGAATCAAACTTCTCCTTCCAACCTGAGTTAAACCCAGAAGATGACACTAATCTCTTCATAGAGGGAGAAGAAGAATTAGTTGGTGACTCCAACATTAGTTTCTTGAATTACCAAGATGAACCCAGAAGTGAAGGTAAAGCAATTGAGGGATCATATGCTGTGTTCACCCAATCCAAGAATCATTCAACCTAACAAGATGATAAATAAAAAATAGAGGAGTGACCTCAACCTACAATTTCAATTTCCAAATGAGGAACTTCTCTACCTTTCTAGCCAAAGGACCCAGTGATTGCTATAAAAGTAAGTACCCCAAACATTTCTTCACCTTCAACTTCAATTTTTTAGATTAGTCCTCCCCCCTAAAAACCAAAAGGATAAACTACCTTTCTCTATTCATAATTCATTTTAGACATTTGACATAGTCGACCATGTCAAGAAAACCAAGATTCAAATGTCTGAATTTAAATTCCTACAATCCAATCCTGAGTAGTTGGATAAGTTAGTGGAATGTGTGAAGAATAAAACTATCCCTACATGACCAACTGTTCCAAAGGTGACTCCCATTTCCATCCAAAATAATATTTTCATTACTCCTATTACTTTTGGAAGGACTAAACCATTTTATGTCTGCCTACTGATAAATGAACACTAGTTGAATAATTACATCATAGACTCAGGTGCATCTGACAATGTCATTCCTGCAAAAGTGGTGGAATCCCTTGGTCTCACATTGACCAAAACATTTGGGAGATGTTTCTCCATGGAAAAAAAACAAGTGCCACTACTTAAACAAATCAAAGATGCCTAATTTGCATTTGTGGCATTCCCAAACAAGAGAATCAAGATGACAGTCTTGGTGGCCGATGTCCCAGCCTCATACGGCATCCTTTTTGGGTGAAATTTCTACAAAGATGTTGGTGGTGAGTTATGTATGGACCTGTCTGAAGCAAGGATCCTAGTTAAAGGTGTTATGCAAATATTGCTCCCTGAGAAGGAAGCAAAATATGTGGTCACTCAAAGATTAGTTCCTGAAGCTCAAATTCTATTTGAGTCTTCAAGCATAGGTAATTATTTATTGACTATAGAGGATGTTCCCATCTTAGCTGTTGAGACTTCTGAAAATGACAATCTAAAAATTGGTTCAGATGAAATAGTAGAAGACATGATAGAGCACAGTGCAAGCCCAAAGGAATCCACCCCTTCACATAAAGAGGAATCTAAGGTTAAAATAGTTCTTGGTAATGTATGGATGCTAGAATTTGATGGTAGCTATTTATCTACCAGTTTAGGAGCTAGAATTATGTTGATATCTCCTCAAGGAGATATTTTTCCTTCTTCATACAAGTTGTAGTTCAACAATACCAATAATACTATTGAATATGAATCTCTGATCCTTGGATTAAAGGCCACTCAGGACAAGGACATCAAGATCCTTCACACCAAATGAGTTGCCAAGTTGGTGGTTTGTTAGGTGAGGAACCTGTACCAAACCAAAAATGAGAGATTGCATCGTTACCATAATCTGGTTTGGGATCAAATTGAAAGTTTTGATGATTTTAACATCTCTGTAGTTCCCAAAGAATTCAATGACCGAGCTAATGCTTTGGCTAATTTAATAACTCTTTTGGTTCCTCACCTAGATTTTAAAGGGGACAAGTACACTATTGAACTGGTCTTTTGACCAAGTGTGCCTGACAATGCTAATCATTGGCAAGTGTTCAATGGCAACAACCAAATAATTGCCTTCCTAAAATAAAAAGAAAACTTTGAATAGCTTCACTTTGAAGGCAATGAGCCTTAGAAGCTTGAACCAACCCCTGAATCAAGTTCAGACGTAGGTGAAGAATTCTTACAACTTAGAGGGAATAAAAACCCAAAAGGCCTAGTTTCCCTTGAGAAGCTGTTTGACAAGCATGACAGGTTCATCAAACAACAACAAATGGAGTTAAGCTCCTCTCAGGGGTTTGATCAGATAAATTTGGGTACTAAGGAAAATCCCATGATGGTAAACATTGGGAAGTGTTGCACTCAAGAAGAGAAGTTCAAGTTCACTACTCTGTTTCACCAATACATAGATGTTTTAGCATACTCCTATGATGATCTAAAGTCACTCAGGCCTGAAGAAATTCACCATGAAATTCCTCTCCAAAGTGATTTGGTGCCTTACAAGCAAAAATCTAGGTAGTAAAACCTAAAGATATCAGGTACTATTCTATCTGAAATACAAAAAATATTGAATGCTAAGATAATTTTCTCAATCCATCATTCCACATGGATTGCAAACATAGTCCCTGTAAGAAAAAAGAATGGAAAAATTTGCCTCTGTGTGGACTTCAAAATTTTGAATCAGTCATCCTTAAAGGATAACTATCCTCTACCCATCATGTACCAAGTTCTTTTGATGGTGACCGGTTTAGAGATGTTATCAATGTTAGTTGGCTTTTCAGAATACAATCAAGTAGAACTCAGTGAAGTAGACCAACATAAGACTGCCTTCACCATGCCTTGGGGCACTTTTGCATATCAAAGAATGTCATTTGGCCTGATAAACGCTGGCACCACTTTTTAGAGAGCAATGGACCTTACTTTCAAAGATTAAATGGGTAAGTTTATTATGTTATACCTTAATGACTTGACTATCTTTTACAAGCATCACCTTGATCATGTGCGCCATTTACAACAAGTGCTAGAATGATGCCACTAGAATGGCATTTCTCTAAACCCCAAGAAGTCTATTTTTGGAGTAATAAAAGGGAAAATTCTCAGACACATTGTATCTTGAGAAGGCATAAAGATTGACTCAAATAGATTCAAGTCCATCCAGAAATTTACCCTACCCACAATTATGACTGCAGTTCACTCTTTCTTCAAAAAAGTGAATTTTTTACAAAGGTTCATCCCAGTGTTCATAGAGAAGACTCACCATATTGTAAACATGATGAATGGAAATGCCACATTTAGCTAGATTGAAGAAGGAAAATTCACATTTTGAGACATCAAGATAGCTATTTCCCATGCTCCAATTCTAATTTTTCTAGATTATACCAAGGATTTCACCATATACAGTTATGCTTCTGAGCACACAATTTCAGCAATTCTAGTTCAAGAGAACAAAGAAGGTGTGGAATCTCTCATATCCTTCATGAGCTATCCTCTCAAAGCTCATGAACTAAAATATTCAAACATGGAGAAGCATGCTTATATAGTGGTAAAGGTAGTAAAGCACTTCCATTTTTACATCTTGAATTCACAAGTTACTACCCTAGTTCTTGATACCACAGTTAAATCCATATTAACTCAGTAGGAGTTTGGAACCAAAAAGGGTAATTGGATTGCTAAAATCCAAGAGTTTGATCTCATTATCAAACCAACAAAGTTTCTATAAGGGGCCTCTGCTAATTGACTTCTGACAACAGACCCGAAGAAGCAGGGCATGAATAAACATGGAAGACATGCCAATAGTCCTCTTTGTCTCCACCACGAATGAGTGGTATTCAAATATGAATCATTTCCTTACCTATGGTGATTGTCTTGATCACTTGCCTTGTAAAGAAAGGAGGACTTTTAAATTGAAAGCTACCAATTTTATCCTATGGGACAATGACTTGTATAACAAGAGCCTTGATGGAGTGTTCTTTCACTATGTGGATAAAGAAGATTAGAACAAACTTTTGAAGTCCTTCCATAATATGACTTGTGGAGGACATTTTTATACACTTGTGACTACCCATAATATTTTGTGAGCAAGGTATTACTGGCCTACTCTACTTTAGGATGCATACAAATGGGTATTAAGATGTGAACTGTGCCAACAGTTCATTGGAAGACCCAAGTTAGCTACTCTACCTCTCAAGCTAGTGGTAATAGAAGAGCCATTTCAATAATGGGAAATCAATTTCATTAGTATTGTAAACTCATCTTCAAGTGCTAGACATGATTATGTCCTCAAAGCCATAGATTACTTCACCAAATGGGTGAAAGAAATTCCAACCAAGCATGCTACTTTAGAAGTAGTATGTAATTTCCTCAAGGAAAACATCATTTCTAGGTTTGGGGTCCCAACCAAGATTGTCAAAGATAATGAAACCTATTTCTCTTCTCATGAGATCACTCAGTTCTATTTTTATAATGGGATTACCCTCTCCTACTCTAATTATTTTCCACAAGGGAATGGCTAAGCTGAATCAAGCAATAAGAACTCGGTGACCATCATCAAGAAGCTAGTGGATGATAACCAATGAACATGGCATAAAGCATTGGTTAATGCTTTATGGGCAAATAGAATTACACCCAAGAGGGTAATAGGTATGTGACCTTTCCAACTTCTTTATGGTCTCAATGTAGAGATACCAATTACCCTAGAATTGTCAACATTGAAATTGGCTAAGGCAGTTGAAGATTAGACATATGAGAGCTCCATTGACAAGAAAATCATATGCTTAACTGAGCTAGATGAGTAGTGAACTATGGTGGTGGACCGAATTGCTGCACATCAAAGTTTGGTGAAGAATCTCTTCGACCAAAAAGAAAAAACCCATGATTTCTAGATTGGAGATCAAGTCCTATTATGGGATAAAAGGAGAGAACCAAAGGGAATGCATGGGAAGTTTGATTCCCTATGGAGAGGCCCATTTAATATCCATAAGCTCAATGGTGAAAATAGTTTCTTGTTGAAGTATCAAGATGGCATGCCCTTTTCTCTGCCTCACAATAGGTAGCATCTAAATCACTTCAATTCTTAAAGTATCAGATAAGATTATCTATACATATGTATATTTGTATAGTCTTTAGTTCTATTTTGTGATTTTTGTTTTCATTTTTTTGCACCTTTATTTTTTGGTTAGCATGAATCCATAGCCCAATGGCATACTTAAAGGCACTAGAGATTTTGGTTTCTACTCCCTCAGCTATTCCAAAATTTCAACTAAAGGAAGCTCCCCAATTGGAGCCAGCTCTTGTTCTCAAAATTTGTTACTAATTTTTGGGACAACATATGAACTATTTTGGTCTTACAATCCAAAATTCTCTCTTGCCTTCTCAAAAATTGGTCTGAGCATTCAAATTCTTCATTATTCAAGATTTTTTAGTTAAGGGACTAATAGGTTCAAAGGTTCAAAGACATCGACAAGCTTAAAGAGTTAAGCGCTTCGGTAAAAGTTCAAAGTTTAACCACTTTGGCAAGTTCAATGGCTTCAAAAGACTTAACAAAAATAAGAAAGATTAAACTATTGAACCATTGAACCTTAAACCAAAAAAAAGGTTCAATGGGTTTAAAGGTTTAATTAGATTGGTTCAAAGCAGTTGATTCAAGTGGTCAATTGAATGAGTCAAACAAAAGATTAAACCATTGAACTGTTGAACCAAATTTGGTTCAATCGATCAGTTCAATCAAATGGTTCAAAGGAATCCCCCAAAGCCTAAAGGGTAAGTGCCCTTGTGGAGGGTAGTGAAAAAAGGGCAAGTGCCCTTATGGAGGACAGTGAACAGAAGGGAACAAAAAAATATCTTTCGAAAAGATTTTCCATGGCTAATTTTACAATGGAAATCCTTTGGACAAAATGTCTGAAGGAATTCCTTTGGAAATTTTGTCTGAAGGAATGATCAAAGGCACAATGGAAATTAGATAAGGCAAAGGAAATATTTCCTTCAAATAAAATGTGAAGGAATTCCTTCAGATATTTTGTCTAAAGGATTTGAAGACGGAGGCCACCTGAAGGACCCCAAAGGGTAGGTACCCTTGCAGGGGGCTCTCAGTGACTAGGAGATGGACCTTTATCAAGGATTGAAGGGACACCTTCCCTTCACAAGGTCCCAAAGACATAAAGCCAAAGGAATGATCAAAGGCCCATTGACCTATTTCTATGGACTCTATAGGATGATTTCTATAGACTCTGTCGGCTGATTTTTACAGACTCTACAGGCTGATTTCTATGAACTCTGTAGGCTTATTTATATGGACTCCTTAGGATGATTTCTATGGACTCCATGGGATTATTTATACAGACTCTATAGGATGATTTCTACAAACTTTGCAGGCTAGTTTTTATGAACTCCACAAGCTTGTTTCTACAGACTCTGTAGGATGGTTTCTATGGACTCCATAGGCTTGTTTCTATGGACTCCACAGGATAGTTTCTATGGATTCCATAGAATTTGAAGAAGAAGGCCACCCAAAAGACCTTGAAGGTTAGATACCCTTGTGGGGGGCTCTCAGTGACCTAGAAATAGACCTTTCTCAAGGCTCGAAGGGACACCTTCTCTTCGAGGGGTTCCAAAGATATAAAGTTGAAGGAATTTCAAAGCTCAAAGGACTTAGAGAAAACAAAGGCTTATAAGAAAGAGGATGAACTGTTGAACCTTGAAATAAAATGTTTAAATGGGTTTAATGAGTTTAAAGGTTCCAAGAAAGCTTTGAGTAAAGGAAATTGAATGAGCTAGAGAAGCGATGGAACCAAGGAGCTGAGAATGCCACCCAAACTATTAAAATAGTGAACAAATGACATCCCTATGGATGTCAAATTTAGGGTAATGAAATATATATTGATTTTCAAATGTGGCATGGAACTTGAAAATAAACTTAGTGATCAGCTGAAGAAGGAGCTAAAATGGCTAGTAGAAGGGGGAAAAGATAGCTTGAGAGCTCAAATTGCAACAAGAAAGAGGGAAAGACTAGAAATATCTACGTTAGAGTTATTTCCAGTAGGTGGAATAGTCCAACAAGTAGATATTTGAGCTTGTAAAAATTAAAGGTGTGGCCTATTTTTCTCCCTTGGAATAAAAGTGAGGGGATAGCCATGTACATATTTGGTGAAAGACCAGACAACCCATGCAGAAGAGAAGATATTTGAGATGAATTGACATGCCACAGTTAAAGAAAATGCCCTGTTCTAGCATGGCCTCTTTGACTAAACTAAAAATGCATTCAAGGCATTGAATGCAGCATGGGCTGTGCCATGAAATAAAGTGCCAAGTCTTCCTTGGCTACTATATATTGTAATCTCTTATTTTATGCTAAAGAGATATTTTTTGTTATAGAAGCAAGACTCTACCAAAATTGAGAGGTGATTACTGAGACTTTGAGCTCAGATTAATAATCATATTTATTTGTTTTGAATGAGAAAGCAAGCTCATTTTAGACTTTGTGTTGTAATATCTTGTGTCATTTAGGAGATTGTTCTTATGTCTATTTCCTGAATGCATTCTTTTCCATTTAATGAAATAAGTAGAATTAGTAGAAGTAATAAAGAAGGTGTCCTAAAGCCAACTATAGGAAGACTTTGTATAGCCATAATTGTCTTTAGTGTGTGTGTTTTTAGTTTCTTCTTATGTAAAGGATCCTGGGATGACTTTATTCCCCCATTATCCTTCGTATTTCACTCTTGGGCAGTTGAGGTGGAGACTCTGTGCTACACCTTTTTCTACTGGTTACTACACCCCCTATTACCAGTTACTTATCACTACTTGAAAGAATTCTTGTTGTTAGCTGTAAGCCACTTCTAAAAGAAGAGATGTGCCTCTTATCATTTCACCAAGATTTCTCCTTTGTCTTTGAACATCATCTCTTAAAAAAGAGATATGGATGGTGTTATCCTACCTTGAGTGTTATTTTCTATATATATATATATATATATATATATATATATATATATATATATATATATATATAGCTCCTTATATTTATAGGGAACCTTCCCTTGATGAGAAAAGAGATTTGTCCCCTTTTGATGTGGTAAACCTACACACTTGGCTGACCAATCTCCCTATGCTATGGTTAAATGACATATTTTGCCTATCAGTTAACTGGTGACAAAATATTCACCCAACATATCCCATCCTAGATCTTCCTTGAAATAAATTGAATGAGGGATCCAATTTAATCCTAGATGATGTAACCCACACTTGAAGTTCTTGGGTTTCCCTTGAGAAGCTCCATCAAAATTGGGCTTGAACCAACCTACAAGGGGAGGAACCCAGTCATTTTTCCAATCCTACCCTTTTTTACCAGCTATAGTTGACCCATTAATGGGGATGGCATAAAACATATTACCTAAATAAGAAAATAAAAAATTAGAAACAAAATATAGTCCCTATTCTATGGTAAAAGAGGCACGACATATTCAACGACTGAATCTTTCCATAGAGAAATCAATGATTGGTTGATAGGTAGTAAAACTATTTATTGATAGTTAGGGTTCCATATATTACTTGAGGTTTCATCATCACTTCCAAACTGCTTTTTCACTCTTAAAATCCAAAGACTTGCATAGGTGTATTGTTTCATCACTTTAACTTTTTTAATCAATACTTACTGAACTAGTTATCCATATTTGTTTATTATCTTCAAACACTAGGGCATATCTAATTTAATATTTTTAGACTATAAATATTAAATATCTCACGTGTAATTATTTTATCATGTTGTATGAATGTTATTTACCATAATGTCATGATTTAATAAAATAGCTGGAGATAACCATGATTCTATTTTATGCCTCTAGTTTTTTGTCTAGAATAATGTATTTGTATATTAGGGGTGTTATCCTCATAATGAGGACCACTAAATAAATGTGGTTTACATATGTGGTTCGATATATTTTTTAGGAATACCAAAATAAGATAAGGTTTTCCATCGTAGGTACAATCCATGGTAAGAGACCCATTCAAAAAAATAAGAAAACAATTTTATTTATTTTTAGAGACCAAAACTAAAATGGGATTGAAAATATATAGGTCAATAGAGTGTTAATATATTTATTCTAAATATTAATGACATGTAGAAGAAACTCTAACAATATTTGAATCAAGGAGTCATATTACCAAGTACTTCATCATATAAGTCACTCAATATCATATAAAAATGGATGACTCTTACAATATGTAAATATATAATAGTGTATCAAGAGCAAGATGACCATGAATAAAAAGTTATAATCTTATAAATTGATGAATTAAATTATATAGATAGATAGAGAGAGCATGTTAATAATTCATATTTGACATCATTGAATTAATCTTAAGTATGGAAAGTAAATAACCAAATAACCCATAATGAAAGCCATGGTGTCCCAAATTTGGAATATTAAGGTGAATAAGCAAGATGTTGAATATTTTTTATTTCTTGGATACTTATGTTTAAGTCTAATTATTCTCACTATCTCATAAAATAATTTTAGTTGTAAAAAAACTTGTACATTAAAGTTTAGAAGTAAATTAAGTTGTCTTGAAAATATTTTAGAGAAAAATAATTTTAGGAGTATTGTAAAAATGTTCTAAAATTTATATAATGTTCCATAAGATTGCATGGGAGAAATTAAATAATAAATTTTTAATGATTATATTAGATATGAAGAGGTATAACACTAATCTTATAGAATTTTCTATCTAGGAAAAACTATTGTATTCATTTTTAATTTTTTTTGTATATTTTTAATTTTCAATACCGTACTTTCTTAGTTTTCATCATATATAATTGATATTAAAATTTATATCATTTAATATCTTAATAATTTTATTTCCAAAATTATTTTAAAAACATATAAATTAACCAAAAATATTAAGATATTTCAATCATATATCATATTTAAGCATGCTAAAATTAATGTTAATGAATTAGGAATTAAAATTTTATGTTTTGAAGTTTTCAAATATTTATTATAAGCATGAGTGTCACTATAAATGATCATTAAAATTGATATATTCAAATGAATTGAAGTCCAATCATAAAATCACTGATGCAGATAATCATGTTGGAAGCATTATATGTGGGACATATGGAAAGATTCATCTCATATCATATATAACTACAAAACATAAAGTTTTGCTACCCAAAAAATTTCTTCCATGTGTTGGGGAGGTAGGGGAGGTATTGCATGTGGGATATAAAGTTCATTAAAAACATAGGTGGAAAGGTATAATGAATAGTGGAGTTTTAGTGAGATGTTACCCAGAACAAAACTATTTTCTTGTGATGATTTTGGTTTAATGTTCACAGAGGCTGATATTAGGTCGGTACCTAGCACTATATGAGTGAATAAGTCCTTTACCACCTTGAATAAGAGTTATCGACTAGTTTTAATCCTTAATCACATAATGTTATACAAAATAGGCTTTTTATCCTTAAATATAGTAAGAATCTTGAAATTTTCAAAATTTACTTTAGTCTGATTGATCATCAAATGAAAAAATTAGTCATATCTATTACATGAATTATTCTAATGGAAAATATGGAATAGTTGCCTCTGCAAAAATATGGAAGGAAGCCAAACTAGGCCAAGAATTTAGTTTTCACCTTTCAGGGAGCCATTCATAGGGCTGTCAACCCTAAAAACTTCATTGAGGTGAATATGAGGTGTGATCCATTTGGCTTCTTATCAATCGAATGGTGTGATAGTTTATCATAGAAAAGGCTTTTCCAGATTAAAAACTCTTTGATCTCTAGATACAAAGATGGTAGCGACTTCATGATAGGATAGCTACAGTAATAAAAATGGAAAAAATATAATGTGTCATGTAATTCAACAGATGTTTGCCATGTGGCATCTAAATTAGAATATCTATTATATAATACTATATATATATATATATATATGTATACTATGTTGACATTAAGAATATGATATATTATTTATTTTATTATTATTTATAATATAATTATATATATTTACATTATATACTATATGTGAATATTACAAATAATATGTATGTCATCATACTAAGAAGAGTGTCTTGATAGAATTTCTATAGTCTTTAGGTTTATTGTCAAACTTATATATCAAGTATTGAAATTCCAAGCTACCATGAAGGTTTCTATTATTGTTAAAAAATAGTCGATTATTATTAGAGTAAAACACTAAAATGAAATATATATATATATATATATATATATATATCATATTAATATTATATTTGTATATTATTTATGAAATATTTTTATTATATATATATATATATATTAAAAATATTTCATATATTATATACAAATATAATATTAATATGAAATTAAATATAAAAAATATATATTGATATAATATATAATAGAATTAAGTGATGATCTCTGTTGGCTTCAGCTGATGCAATAGTTTATTTTCACTTCATTTCTTCAATGTAATTTCTATATCACTCAAAACATTAGCGTGGTTATCATATTCATTTTCATATTGTTGTAATGAATCTACATTTTTTATGAATTGCTTATGAATTTAATCATAGTTTTCAAAGTGGCATCCAAATTTATGACCTTTTAGAGGGAGAGTAAAAGACACAACAACATGAAGGGCATCAATGACATCCACATCATCACCTGTGCTTTTCAAATTTTTGGATCTCTTGTTCATCGGTTGCCATGATATCATGAAAAACTTACTTGAGTAAAAAGATGTCTCGACAAAAGTCACCTTCATAAGTAAATTCACTTAAAAACCAAATGAGTTGGTCAAACAAGATTTTTTTTGAATAGGTGTCTAAAATTTGTGGTTGAGCATTACTAGTAGTGTTCCCATTTGAATTACACACTAGACACTGACCCCTTTGCTAGGTCCCATCCCATTCTCTATCCCCACACCCCCACTATTGGCCTTAACCATTGTTATTTTGCTTAACTATTAGCATTTGTCTTAACCATGATTGTTAAGGTGCAAACCCCACCAACACTTTAGCTAGAAATGAAATAGTTATTCCTAGACCTTCACTTCTCATTATTTCAAATCATTTGTGCACCAGCATGAGCCCTTGGGCCCCCTAAGTGGCACTCTTAGGATCCCCTTCCTTACCTAACACTATTGGAATTGGTTTTTGATCTCCCTCACTAGCTAAGTTTGAAATGCCCATGAATGTTTGGAAATTTTATTTATTCAAATGCCCAAGAATGTTTCTAATTTTTACATTGTAATAGGTTTTGAAAATTTGGAAATTTGACACATTTTTATGCACTCATTCTTCCTCTTGACTACATTGGTGGGGTGGGGGAAATGCCTTAACAATCATATGGTTAGGGTTAATGTCATTTAATTAATAATGCATTCAATAAATTATATGTAGAATTCAAGGAAGGGGAAATGGGGAAGGAGAGGTTCTACAAAGCTCTCAAAGAGACATGAGGTTTGAAAATAATGAAATCTAAATTTTACTTTTTAATTGTTGAATAACATTCCTTGTGACTACATTAGTGGGGTCAGGAGTAGTCTTGACTAATGACTAAATAGTAGTTATGTAAATGTTAGTAGATAGGGGGGAGCATCTAGACCTTAAAAATTAAATTACATATTGAATGAATGACTATTCCCTAACTAATCATTAATTCATTCAACTAGGTAACAATATACTAGACATAAAATAACTTGTGCCCTAACTAATCATGAATTCCTTAAAATAGTCAATAATACAAATTACTTAGTACTATGTTTCCATCTATGTGTTATACTTTTGTTAACTTAGTACCCAATATTGGTTTATATTATGGCATTAGTTTGTTTATACTCTATACATTTGTGTTTTAGCTTTATAGTATTAATGAATTTGAATGTTTATAAATTTGACCCTTATTCCATACACATAGTAAAGTATAATTGTAATAGTTATCAGCATGAGATCAATAATAGAAGATAGATGCATGTATCTTGTACATAATAGGTTAAGATCCTAAAATAATTACCAAACAGTCACATCATCATGGGTTGAAGTAGTTATCAATACGATCAATGCTTTGTTATCAGAGGCAGCGTATAAGAGTGTGAGTTTTATTGAAATTAGTAACTAACATTGAATGAATTATGTATTTAATGAATTATATATAGCATATCCTAATTAAAAAAACATGTAAACTAATCTATGCATTCAATAAATTCCTATTCCCTCACTAATCATTAATTCCTTTCAAATAAGCAATAATACAGTCAACATAATACTCCTCAGCTATTTAGGCACAATTGTCCTAATATGAAAGATGGGATTACAAAACACTTATTTTTTACTAATAAATAAATCAAGCTAATAATATAAGGCTCATAGAAAACCATTGACTATATTTTTGACTCCTTAAACCCCCTAATGGTATTCCTATTTGGAAATGATTTTAGGATCTTACCCTATTTTATGTTTAAACCTTCATCTATATTTTGTGACTCAAATAATCCCCTTAAATGATGATATTAATGGATGTTTCTAATGTTTAATTTATTGTTGATGATCTGAATACTCACATATGTGGTGGATATGTTAGAATAATGTTTATCTCTATGTATTATGTTTCTCTTAACTTAGTAATCGGTATTGGTATTTCTTGTGGGGTTGCAAAACACTTATTAAGTTAATAATAGGAGGATCATAGAAACCCATTGACTATATTGTTGACTACTTCAACCTGATGGTATACACATTTTATAATTATTTTATGCTTAAGGGTTAGATATTCAACAATGTATACAATGATTATGCATTGAATGAATGATTATAACCTAAATAATCATGAATTCCTTCAAGTAATCAACAATACAATCAACATAATACTCCTCAGTTCTTCAGTGATAATTATGCTAATATGAAGGATGTGGATGTATATTTATTTATTATGAGATTACAAAACACTTTTGTGTTCATTTTTATTTATAACTCAATCAACTTGATAATAGAATCCTAATGGAATAAAATATTGACTATATTATTGACTACTTGAACCCCCTTATGGTATACATATTCGGAAATGAATTTAGGATCTTTCCCTATTCTGTGTTTAGACATGCATATATATTTTGTGACTTAGATATTTATTAATAAGTTAAAAGAAACATAACATAGAGAAAAATATAACATAGTACTAATGTATCCACTATCCACTAAGAAGATATCCACCACCTATGTCAATCTAAATTTTAATTTATTATTATTGATTGAAAGAGTATAGGAGTGTGAGTTTTGTTTGAATTAGTAGTTGACATTGAATGAATTAAGAATTTAATTAATTGTATGCAATATATCATAATTACACAAAATAAAATTATGCATTAAATAAATGTCTATCCATCAATAATCATTAATTCCTTCTAGTAGGCAACAATACAATCAACAGAATAATCCTTAGTTATTCAGTCATAATTATCTTAATATGAAGGATGGGCTTGGAGAAAACTTATGTTAATTTTTCTTGATAACTCAATCAAGCTAGTAATGGAAGGCTCATGCAAAACCATTGACTATATTGTTGACTACTTGAACCCCTTGTTGGTAAGCCTATTTGGGAATTATTTTAGGATCTTACCCTATTTTATGTTTAAATGTGCATCTATCTTTTGTGACTCAACTAATTCCATTAAATGATGATATGAATGGATGTTTATATTTTTTAATGTCATATTTTTAATGGGAATATTCACATAGGTGGTGGATATCTTAGTATTATGTTTTTATCTATATGTTATGTTTCTCTTAACTTAGTACTCGGTATTGGTCTTTCTTGTGGAGTTGAAAAACACTTGGTGCTATTTTTGGTTTATAACTCTACCATGTTAATAATATAAATATCATGGAAATCCATTGGCTATGTTGTTGATTGCTTCAATCAAATGATGTTTTGGGGGCAATTTTGGAGTTTGCGTGACTAGTGTTTAGCTATAGCACATAAGTATAGAGTTTACCTTTATATGTTGCATACACAAAAATGATTGTGTTTAATTCAAATGCATTAAATCAATTATATGTATGATGTCATGATTACACAAACTATTCAATAAAATAATCATTAATTCCTTCTGGTAGGAAACAATACGGTAAACATAAAAAACCCAAATGTATTACATAAACTAAACCAATATGCCATTTTGAGATGAGTGTTGACCTCCATCTACTTACATAAAGGAAAGGAATGAATGAACCATAAATTTTAATAATGGTATGTTGTTGTCCATATTATTACAATCTGTATAATGCCTTACATCTTGCTTGTTTGAATCTATATAATACCCTTTATATTCTATACATTATGTATAATGGTCTACTATATAATAGTAACACCTTTTTCTTTCTCTTTATATGATAATGGGATGTATTTGGTTCATTTGTTCTTTTCCTTTATGTAGTAGGATTGATCATTTTAGTTTTTATGTGAAGGTGTGTAGTATCCCAAATGCTTAAGATAATAATTAGTATTGACAATGACTAATAGTAGACCATTATACAAATAGATTGTTCATTGGTTACTTTCCTTTATGTAATAAGATGGACAATAGTGTGAATAGGCAAATAGTAGACCATTATATAGTCTAATGGTTCATTTTTTTCTTTCATTGATGTATCAAGATGGATAACATTATGAATAGTCAAGGTGTTAAAATTATAAATTTTCAAATTCCTTTACAGTATAAATCAAGAATAGAAAGGTATAGAGATCAAATTATTTTATATGTAGCATATCCAAAAATAATATATAGAATGTAAAATTTATTGTATATATAATGAATCTATAAAAATAATGAGTATATATATAAATTCTTTTTTTGAAAATATCCGAATACATGATCTATGTATACCATTACAAAAAATGTAAAGGTTATGAGTTTTCACTTACTTCCAAGAAAGTGGATAAATGTTCTTACAACTTTGATAGTGTGGTTGTATAAAATTATAGTGTGACTGTATATTGAGAGGAAATTATTAAATGATGAGAATTTGGATGTTGTCTTATAGAGGGAGCAGAGATTTATCTAACATGATCACTTTCTTATTGTTATTCTAATTTATAATAATGTATTTTCATGAGCACATGCACAATCAGCCTTTAAATATGAATGTAAAATACTATGCCACACATTAGAGTTCATGAACCCCCATTACATTTCATTATGATCCATACACACATGGAACTTATAGATGGTAATGAATTTGTGAAGTTTAACCTTGGTAGATGATAGATGTTATAAAAAGGAACTAACAAGGATGCAGAAGTAAAATACAACCATGGTCATCCATGTTGAACATTCAATTCTCAAATTATTTTAGTTTGATCAATTATTAGATCCTCGATTATGATCACGACCGTACAATATGTTTAGAATTATATATCTTGATGGAAAATGAACTCCATATCCCCCTCTATGTAATTTATGTACCGATGTCATTAGGGGCATGATATTTGAAAATGATGATTTATTATTCTATTTAACATCATTTGCATTAGCTTGTTAGCCCTTCAGTGATGGGCTCCACTTGTTACATCCTTTATTCTAAGCTCACATTGAATGAGATAGCTAGTTTCTCTCACATTTGAGGATGTAAGAAGTGAGTCACATCATTTGAGGGCTAACAGACCAACAAAATGGATGGAGAGGGAGGGGAGTTAGAGTATCTAACACACACTTATATGTCAACTATCAATGTGACCTTCATGTGCCTATTAGATGCTCCAAGACTAGATGAAGTACCCAATAAGCACATGGAGGTCAACTATCAGCCTAAAATTGATATACCTATTAGATACTCATAGGGTAGATAGAGTATCTAGTAGGCACGTGGAGGTTAACTATTAGTTTGACCTTGATGTTCTCACTAGATACTTAAAGGGTAAATAGAATATCTAATAGGCACTATATTTGAACTATCTTTGTGACCTCCATGTGCTTGATGTAAACTATAAGGTTTCCCCCCCTCCAACCATTCTATTGTCTTGTTATTCCTATGATGATGGGGCCCACATTTTACATCCTAAATTATGAGGGAAAATAAGAGGCACATTCAATGCTTAAGCTAAAGTGTGTTCACATTTCCAGCTAATGTGTTTTTGTGTATTACAAAAATAGTGAATGTCCAATGCTCATGTCTGGGCTAACATCTATCTATAACACATTCAGGTAAAAAATAATGGTTAAGACAAATACTAGATGAAAAATAAATGTTAACTTTAGTTGAATGCTGACTTGTTACTTGTGTACCTTTACCCTATTTGAAGAGTATACCATTTTTCATTTTCCATTACACCATTCCTTTTCTATCTAGGCAAGAGCCCATTAGCCAAAAATGAAAATGACAATGTGAACACACATACTAGTTAAGGTGCCCATGTTTGACATGGACCTTCATTTTAGATGTTGGCCCACATCTAGTCACATCTCTCTTCTCTGTCACTTTTCCCTAGTTCATTTTGGCCTAAGTGTTGAATGTACCTACTAGTTATTCTCATAATTGAAGGAGGTATCAGCTTAACTAGTAGTGACATTCACATTTTTGGTTGACGTGTCTACAAATCCTGCTGAATTAGTAAAAGTCTAGCACTCATGTTAGGTATAATGTCGATTAATAATATGTTAAGGTAAGAAATAGTAGTTAAGGAAATGACATCAATTAATCCAAATGCTAGGGGTGAAGGATAATTAAATATAAGAATGTATCAGTGAGTTACACTTGAATTCATGATTCAATAAGTGGGACCCATTATAAAAAGGCTTACAGGCCAATGGAATGGATGAAGGTGGGGGGGTACATGGAGTATCTAACATGTATGTCAAGGTCAACTATGAGAGTGACCTCCATGTCCATGTTGGATACTCTAAGGGTAGATCAAGTATCTAATAGGCACATGGAGGTTAACTATCAGTATAACCTCCACATGCCTACTAAATACTTTGAGGGTAGACAAAGTATCCAATAGGCATGTAGAGGTAAACTATCAACATGACCTCCACATGTCTATTGGATACTCTAAGGGTCCCTCCCCTCTATCAATTTCATTGGCCCATTAGTGTTTTGATAATTAGACCCAATTCTTACATCCTCGATTACCCACAGTCCTTTACCCTATTCCAAAATTTCTTATTTTCTATTATCTTATTCTTTTTTGACCTTTGCATGAGATCATGTGCTTGTTAATCAATTTTATAAATGTGCACCACATTCATAGGAGCATCCCAGAGGAGGCATTTTAGATATTTGTTGGTTACCTACAATGAATTGGATTATTTGCATTGTTGAATCTTTAATCCCATTTTGCATAAAATCAATTTAACATCTAAGAAGGGTCCAACATTAACATTTATAGATGGGGAAGCAATGAAATATAGAACATGTTTTTTAACATAATAATTTCACCATGGACAACATTGTATTTTTTAAATTTATATTGTATTCTATTTAAATTTTTATAATTTATCATGTGTAACATTATATATTTTACACTAAAATTGATAGACAATCTTAATTTAATTAATTTTATTTTGACAACTAAGATAATTATGTGATATACTGATGTCATGTTTTGGGATCATTCAACATAACTTATAATGGCATCGATGGTGGTGGTGGAGGTAACCATGTGAGATTTCAAATTCTTTTCCATTTTATCATCATAATGTACTTTTAACCCTATTTTGTTACTATCATATGGGATATTTTATTCTTACTTAGATACAATGACTAAATAAGTATGGTATCTTGATTATTTACCTCATAATTTTATAGGTTGTGAAAGGAAGATTAAATAACATTGTCCATCACTAGATACGAATGTCCTCACTTTGCATACACTCCTTGTCAATTAATTTTTCATGCCTTGCTTCTCTAGCCATGGTAAGTAAAATGAAGAAGAGCATTGCAGCTCCAAGTATGTTTTATTTTATTAGATACTTTAGTTAATAAATCATGATATAAACTTTTCACATAATAAGGTTTTAAATATTTCAATGTATAAATTGGATATATAATTCACTGCTCTAATATTATGTCTATGAAATTGTCTGTATCTTATCCTATCAATGGATTCCATGATTGTTTATGACCCAAAACATGGTTACGGTCCTTTCTAGATCCTTCACTCATTGGTAGCATAATTGTCTCCAATAAAATTACATGGAATAACTAAATTTGGAATGGATAAGTTGTATATTTTTGGATAATCATCTAATGGAGTAGAAGAGATGCCAACCCAAACAATTAAAGACATGTTGGATGAAGTAAAAGACATTGATTTCATAATATGAAAACATTGTTTGGTTTTAGGCTGCTTTATTTAATAATTTAAGTGATTATAATTTGTACACAAATCTAACCATTTGTCATTTCTGATTTGAACTTGGATACAGACAACCCTTGACGGTTCATAACCAATGCAAGATGTTAATGTTGTCAAACCTAGACCTCAATCTCTCCATGTTGAAAATGTTAGTAACATGGAATGATTTTATTTATTTTAACCATTTTATTCTTGTGATCAATCATGATTTTAAATTATAACTAGTTCAACATTTTAATATAGAATGTGGAGAGTGATAAGTATGCCCAACCTAGGAAAAACTTCCATAAGTTCCTACAACAACATCAATGAAAAAGGGAACAATAAGGGAAGGTGGTAAGTTTTATTAATTTATTATATTTAAATGTCCATATTCTTTTGTTTAATTATAAGTTATCATTGTAAATAATGCATTAATTTTGTAGCATAATAATGGTAGGAAGGATGGATGCACTTCTCCCATTCATAGAAAGAGTAGAATAATTGAATGGATGAAATCATGCTCTAAATCCTCATTCCATGCATATGGAGAACCTTTTATCATACGTAGGGTAATATGGGAGAATGAAATATATTGGGTTTGATTTATTATGAAATCGGTATGAAACTTGATCGTGATCGTTAATTTCTTATTTTGCCAGTAATGGAACCTATTATTGTCTCTGAGGAAGAAACAAAATCACTTATTTCATAAGAGGAAGAGGGAAATCTAGATTATGATGTTTCAAATGGTTCCCGTGATACAATGGCAATGCTTATTTCACATTATTCCATTTTCATTTCACACGTATATCTTATTGTATTACTATTTGAGATTTCTACCTATTACACTTCCTTTTTAGGTAAATAATAGTAGTGGGGAGTGGTTCACACATGTTTTATTGGAGGTTGAGGACTTTATAAATTGTCATGATACAAAATGATTTAGTGTAAAATGATTACAACATTGAAAATGATTATCATGATACAAGGGTAATTATTATTTCACATTCTTTTATTTTCAATTTGCATGTATATATTATTATATACCTTTTTGAGATTTCTAAATATTGCACTTCTTTTCCAAATAATTAATGGTAGTGAGGATGGGTTCAAACCTATTTTTGTGGAGGTTGAGGACTTTGTAAATTATGAGTTTCCAAGTAATTTGTTGGTAGCCTCTTTGTATCCACAAAGGCCTAATCAAAAGGAGAAAGTAATATGTTGGGATTTGGGAGTGTTTTTTATAAGTTGTATGAAACATGATTGTGATAATTTTCTATTGATTTTACCTTCATATTAATCTTTTAGCCTCCCTTATAGGAAGAGAAAAAGAATGGAACAAATGACCTATACAACCTCTTCACATGGATGAAACCATATACAGAATGACAAGGCAATATGCTTGGATTTGCAAATATTCATATAAGTCATATGAATCATGATTATGATATTATTTTATTTATTTTACCCATATAAGAACACATTATCCTCCATCATAGGGAGATCAAAATAATGGAACATGGGAAATATTCAAAGGACAAGGTAATATGTTGGGAATTATGAGTTTTTTAATGTGCTATGAAGTAGGATTATGATCTCATTTTTGTGATTTTACTTGCATAGGAACATGTTATCATCTCTTAGCAAGTAAGGGATTAACATGTTTCATATGATCATGAAGATGATGTCAAATTTTAGCTTCCACATGATTTTTGTAGTAATATGTCACAATATCCACACTATAGAAGGGTAATTGTCCCACATTTTAATATTTTCAATAGATGTATATCCTATGAATTTAAAATGGGATATGCTTGTTCAATTTGAACCTTTTGATATGTGTATATTATCTTTGAGTATGAGAAACATGGTTACAATATCATTTAAGATTTTGGATATATGGACAAATTATATTATATTGCCCTAGAATGTCTTGCATTATACTAACATAAGAACAAATTATAGCCAAAACCACTATTTAATTCACACCATGTTAAAATTCCCATGTTACCTCCCATTCTATATTGTCAAACACCAAGGCATCCAATCAAGAGAACATAATGGAGTTCTATGGAAGGGAATTTTCAGCAACAACTATTAAGATGTGCAGATGCAAGAAAGTTGCTTTGAAAATAAATGTTTATGACTCCAATGATTTGAACCTAGAAGGGTTAGAAACCATAGAAGAACTCAAGATATATAATTATGAATAAAATAAAGATAAAATCAAGAGGGATATTCTAAGGTAGAGGGAATTTGTAAAAGTAAGTGATACATTGTGTTTTCCATTATATTCATTCCTTCACTAATACATTCATATCTTATGCTTACACACGACTTACAAAACTTGATAGAAAAAGAAAATTCCTTTGATTCAAACAAGAATGTGAAGTGGAGAAGATGAGAGTTTAAGAAGGTATATTTGTTTATCCTCAATTTTTCAATCACTCTTACTCTTGAATCAAATAATTACATTTTTTATTTTTTATTTATGAAAGTAATTGTAGTTATTTATTTCAATAGCATGAAGAGGATGGTTCAATGCAAAATAAGGAATGAAAGAGGAGAAGAAAAGTTTGAATACATGTCTGATTCAGTTTATGGATATTCATTATGTTTTTTTCATACATCATGTCAAACGTTATGACATACTGAAGATAGTGGAAATGTGATATCGATTTTTCTATCATGAATGGATTTGGTGAAGATAATGAGTCTTTTCCCATAATGGAATTGTATGTAGATATTTATCTTAATTAAATAAAAAGTTCCATCTACACATTACAAATATTTTGTATTTATATGATATGATTGTAACATGCATATAAGGGACGCAAACATAATTATTTCTTTGAATATGTGAGTTAGTTGAACCCAATAAAGTTAATTAACTATAAATACCACTATTATACTTTATTTTATTGCTTTTATATTATGATGTAGGTGCCCTATCCAAACTATGTAAAGCAATCAAGGCTCTCTTGTTTTTTGGTTTCGTTTAGGGTTCACATATCTATAAGCATTCATTTGTATCAAGTAGATAGGGTTCTAGGGAAAGCTTATAGACACCAAATATTCTATTCATCTTATTTCAAAGAATTGAAACATGGAACTTTATTTATGCATTCCCAAATTTTTTACACATTAGATGAGAGCTACACATTTGATTTGAATGATTTATGAGGGAAGTCATATAGTTTCCCATAAGAAAAAATCTTTTAAGATGGTTTTGTGCTTAAATCATTTTTTTAACTTTTAAATTAAATAATTGCATGGGATTTCAAAATTTGTTAATATCACTACTTATATATGTGATTGAACTTAAATCTTGATTTCTCAACATTCTCGATGGGTGTGCATAACTCTAGTCTCTATTGACTTTTTCAAAAACTTTTCCTTGATTTTATAAATGGTGGAATCATGAAGAGTTTTTATGTTCATGACATATTTATAAAATATCTCAATTTTTTAAGAGTAACAACCTTCCTATGGCCTTGTGAGATCACACTATTAAAGTTGAGGAGATAAAATAGAAACATGAATATTTATTAAACCTCCTGAAAGAGAGGAATATCAAGATCAAAAGTGTTCAAGATGAGATAATGTGTGGAGCTTTAGAAAATTGATAAATTATCTCTACTTTGTAAGACATTCATAGATGTTGCAGTATGTATGATTATAACAGAGGTTGGTAGGTTTTTTCTCAACATTACCATTCCATGGCACATACAACAATGTTATATACCAGATACAATGAATAACATTGACACATAATTTTATTATTATTTGAACTAATTATTAATTTACCCTAGCCCATTTACATTTTATATGCCCTATGGCATGTACCATATAAAAGTGCCATGTGTGTATGGCTTATAATGAAATTTAATGGGACTTGATTCATCATGCCATGTGTCAATTACTTGTTAAATTTATAATCAAATATTGAGTGTGCAATTCATCATGAAAATAAACTATTATAAAATGGAATAACACTAAGAAATTGATCATGATAGACACCCCTCTTCTCCTTAAATAACATCCAAATTCCCTAATTTTAGCATTTCCTCTCTATATAGTCACAACAACATCATCAAAGTTGTAAGGACACTTATATAATCATGAAAACATCATAAAATTTGAAAGGATGTTTATCCACTTCATTATATGTAATATAAAACTCATAGCCTTTACATTATTTGTAATGATATACATAAATCAAGTATATAATGTCATGCATCTTGATTGTCTGTATAATACCCTTTATTACAAGTTGTATAATGGTCTATTCTTGTCCATCTTATTACAATATGTATAATTCTAGACATCTTAATTTTCTATATAATGACCTTTGACTTCTATGTAATGGTATATTATTGTCCATCTTTGGTGTCAATGTAAGTGGTCCACCTACTCATTCAAGTCTACTATAATATCTTCTTTCAAATAGATCTCTATATTATGATCAAAAGACACTATCAATGACCTTAAATAGGGTACTAAGTCACAATAATATTATCTACCTTCCTTATAAAATCTTAAACTAATTAAATACTTAGTATCAATTCTTATATCATGAAGAATTTCAACCTCAAGACTTAGTTCACAACAACTTAGTTTCTATAGGACTACTAGCCTTGATTATATCTATAAGGACTTGATGCAAAATCTAAAGTGAAAATATTATATTATCTATTTAAACAAGTATAAATTTATGAAAAATAATATATACACATTTTTATAAGTTTAAAGACTTCAATTACCAATAAACATTGATCCAAATCTCTCTTTTCTACCTTACCTTAAAGAACACCTCCAATAGTCTATAAAATAGTCATTTATATTTGAATGATCATTGAGTATTTTGATTCAAGGATAATTTAAATGGCTCAAGACAATGATAATGGAAATTTATAGGTGTTTACATAATTTTAAAACACTGGATAGGTAACCAATGACCAAGAAACTTGACTCAATGTTAATTTGATACATTATTGTGTATAAGCCTATTTGGTCTTGAAAATATATTATTATTATTATTTCATTACCTAAGTAGTATATTGAAAGATTTATAAAGATGTTTATAAAATGTATAGTAATGAGAAAATAATTCCTTCATTTTTTTCTTACATAAGTGGGCTCAATGACAATATTTCTCTTTTAGGTTTAGATAGGTCTAATTTGCCTTCTTGATTGGATTTGAGCTAGTTCAACTACAAAATGACTTAGATCTCTTATCTAAGTGTCTTATAGTGACTTCACAATGGTTTATGATCTAAATATAATTCCTAGTAGTCTAATGGTCTATTGGTCTACTATTATAATGTCTTTATAATGGTTTATTGGTCTACTAGTATCCATCTTATTACAGTCTATATAATGCCATAAATCTTACTTGTCTATACAATACCCTTTCTATTATGTTTAATGGTATAATATTTTCCATATTAATACATAAATTAAATGAACTAATCAACCATTGGTTTGTATAATGGTATACTATTGTCCATCTTATTATAGTTTGTATAATGCCCTACATCTTTCTTGTCTATATAATACCCTTCACGTGTATAATGGTCTACAATTTTCCATTTTGATACAAACTTTGTAAGAACCAATAAATCTCTATGTCATTATATTACAATGTTTTTGTTTATTCAGTAATGGAAAATAATAAAGATAAAAGAAAATGAACCAATGAAGTTGTCAAGAGGAAACTGATTGACATTTTGAGTGCAGATTATGATTTCAACAATCAGACTTTAGGTGACAATCCTTCATAGGAATAGATGTATGTTTGTTTTGTTAGTGTCATATAATTATTAAATCTCCATGTTTTTTATTTTTTTAACTTCTAATAAGCCTAACCCCACCCCCCAAAACAATTTGTGAACCAATCGGAAAGTATTAAACAAATGAATGCAAAGGTGGATGATGACTTTTGAGAATGCAAACTAAGGCATTTGAAAACTAGGTTGGATGTATCGGAGAAATGGGAAAAGGGAAGAAAATAAATGGAGGAAAAATTGAAGGAAATCATAGATGGAATGAATAGAACCATATCATCTTAAAAAAATGAAAACAAGGAGATAAAGATTTGTATTGAACATGTAAGGAAATGAAAACTAAATTTTCAAATGTGGATCAAGTTAAAATTGCATCATTGAGAGTATATGATTTTGTGTTTAGGGTTAGTGTTGTTTATTTGAAAGTAGATCATTATTAGAATGTAAGAAAGAAGAAAATTTATGAGGAAGAGGTCAAAGTGTGGACAAAAATTTTAATCCATCTTATGATTTTCCCTACAATAACTCCCACCGCATCCATTCTCCCTAACTCCAATGATGATAACAATGATCATAATTAGTGTGTTCCTCTAATGTGGTTCATTTCACTATAGTTATTTAATTTTACATTTATATGGTTCATTTCACATTAGTTGTTAAATTTTTATTTATTAGCACATATGATATTTAATGTGGATGATTTACTTGAAAATTTATCTTTTATTTATATTGCCAATTTATTACCGATGGAATATAAAATCTATAAAAAAAACATTAAATCATATTATAGCTTGTTGGCATATTAATGGGTTTGGCAATAAAAGAAATCCCAAATAAGGGATTCTACAAAATGGGAAAAGTGATACTTCCCATATTTATGTGCTTAGTGATTACATCTTTGATATAAGACCCAACTTTATTCACTTTAGATGAATAAATTTCTCACTAATGAAAGACTTTTTGCTGATGTAGTCATTATCATCAATTGATATTTGAAACCATTACCATCTTAATCACATGTAATAATAAATACTAATATTAGTTGTAATAAAAACTTGACATGGTAAGTACTCTCTACTAAGAGAGATCCCTCAATTCATTGGTTCTACATGCATGATTGTTCTCCTTCCTACTCCACATGAAATACCCCAATATTATACACATACCACATATAATGGTAATACCACAAATAAATAAAAATAGTTACCATAGAGTACCACATATGCCCTCTAGAGTGCCCTTAAACTCTAAAATCAAGTTGCATGTTGGTCATCTCATAATATCTGATATAACATCATTGAACACATGTCATTTTTTTTGTGCCAATGATGATGTATGTTGTTCATCATTTATATTCAACTCTGACTTAGAAAGTGGCAAAATAAGCTCATTAACAATGTATTTTAACTCCATATATGGTGAAACCATGCTATTACCACTAGATTAATCATTGACACTACTTTATATACCCCACTTTGCCATTGATTTCACATCCCCAACATCTTGTACATATTTGATCTTTACATCGACAAACTAACACACAAGTGACTCTACTTGTTTATGAAGTGTGATTAGCTTGTCATGTCTTTCAAAAATATTACCAATCATTTGGTCACACATTAATTTAGAGTCACTTTAAATAATCACATTTTCTCTATTCTGATCATAAATATTCATAAGAACATGAAGAAGAGATATATAATATGAATTATTCAATTTGATAACGTCAGTAACTAGAGTAGAATTAAAGGTTATAACTTATTTCTTTAGACCATAAATAATATAATCATATTTGAAACATGCATTGATTATATTATAGAAAATATCAATACATGAGAGATATATGTTGTCCATAATCCTGTGCAAAAAAGAAAACATTTAGCAAACATAAGCATCTTCAAGATTCATATAAACATATGATTCTAATTAAAAGAAGTTGACTACATGCCATTAGGTTAAGGCTATCAACAATACAACCAATGGTTTTTCATGATCTTTATATTATTAACTTGATAGATTTATGAATAAAAAAAAACACCAAGTGTTTTTTAATCCCAAAATTAATATTAATACTAAGTACCAAGTTAGGAGAAACATAACAAATAGAGAAACACATAGTATTAAGATATGCACCACCTATGTGAATCTTTTGATTAACAATATGAAACTAAACATTAGAAAGATCCATTCATATCACAATTTAAGGGAATAACTAAGTCACAAAAGATAGATGCAAGTTTAATCACATAATAGGGAAAGATCATAAAATCATTCCCAAATAAGCATACCATCAGGGGGTTCAAGCAGTTAATAATATAGTTAATATTTAATTCCATGAGGCTTCTATTATTAATTTGATTGAGTTATGATGAAAAATGAACACAATAAATTTTTTGAAATCCCACAATAAATACTTATACATGCCCATCCTTCACATTAGTAGAACTTTCACTGATGAACTCAGGAGTTAAATGTTGAGTATATTGTTGACTACTTGAAGTAATTCATGATTAGTTAGGGAATAATCATTTATTAAATTCATAACCATTATATTAATTGTTTAATATCCAACCCTTGATCATAAAATCTATCCAAAATAAGCATACCATCAAGTTTAATTAGTCAACAATAGAGTCAATGGGTTTCCATGATCTTCCTATTATTAACTTGATAAGTGTTTTACAACCCCACAAAAAATACCAAGTACTAAGTTAAGATAAACATAAAAAATAGAGAGAAACATATTACTAAGATATACACCACCTATATGAGTCTTTCCATTATAAAATAGAAATTAAACATTAGAAACATCCATTCATATGAGCATTTGTTAAGATCCTAGTGTGTGGATTCACTAATAGTTCAAGATTTTGATGTAATGGTTTAGTACATGTGGTATCAAAATGCCCACCCATGTTCAAGTCTTAGGTATCAAGTGTTAACACTAGTATGGTAGTGTTCATCTAGGGCTCTTGCATGTATATGAATGTGAACACCCATCTTGTGGATAGGATTGTCAAAAATGTGGTGGGGTATTAAGATCCTAGTGGGCAGGTTCACTAATGGTTTGGGATTTTGGTGTAATGGTTCATTACATGTGGTATAAGAATACCCACCTATATTTGAGTCTTAGGTCTCAATTGGTAAAACCAATATGGCAGTGTTCATCTGGGGCTCCCATGTGGGCATGGAGGGGCACACTCATCCTAAAGATCGAATTATGAGAAGTATGGTAGGGCGTTAAGATCCTAGTGGGAAAATTCACAGTAGTGTAGGATTTTGGTGTAATGGTTCATTACTTCATTTAAATAAATCAGTTCAGTCACAAAATATAGATGCACATTTAAACATAGAATAGGGTAAGATCCTAAAATCATTCCCAACTAAGCATACCATTAGAGCGTTTAAGTAATCAAAAATAAAATCAATAGTTTTCCATGAGCCTTCAATTATTAGCTTGATTGAGTTATCAATAAATATGAAAATAAGTGTGTTGAAATCCCATCATTCATATTAGGATAATTATGACCAAAGAACTAAGGAGTATTATGTTCACTATATTTTTTGCCTACTTAAAGGAATTAATAATTAGTGAGGGCATATGCATTCATTAAATGTATAATTTATTTTGTGTGTTTTTGTAATTATTATATGATACATATAATTTATTGGATGCATAATTAATTCAATGTTAGTTACTACTTCCAAAATAACTCACACTCCTATACTCTGCATGCTACAACAAGGCAATGACTATATTTTGAACTATTTCAACCCCTGAGAGTGTGATTATTTAGGAATGATTTAAGATCTTAACCTATTTTTTGAAATATACATGCATTTATCTTATATTATTGAGCTCATGATGATGGTGGTTATAACTATACTTTATTATATGTACATAATAGGGGTCAAATTTACAAACATTTAAATTTCTTTACAATATAAAGATAAAATACAAAGGTATAAATTTCATATTCCTTTATGTGTAGCATATCCAACTATGATTATGTGTTGAATTCATATGAGTTCACTTAATTATATGTATCATATCCTAATTACATAAACTATTTAATAAACTATGTGTTGCATGAATGATTATACCCTAATTAATCATTAATTCCTTCATGTAGTCAACAATACACTCAACATAAAGCAAACTAAAATGTATTACATAATCTAGTTATGATATGCTCTTCTGAGATGTTGAATCGATATAATGCTCAAGTGTTGGCAATTCAATAATGAAGACAATGTAATTCATTGTAGTTAGCAACTTATACAGTAAAATTCCTCCCAAAGAATGCTTCTAAGATTCATGCTTATGGAATCTAGTAATGGGGAATGGAGAATGGATATAGGCTACTTCATAGGTAGAAAAGGAACCCCTTAATGTCAAATGAAAATACGTATACTCTTTAGATAGGGGAAAGGTGCACAAGTAACAAATTAGCATTCAATAAATATTAATATTTTATTACACAACACACATTTCACTTAACCATTGTCACTTGGATTAACCACTATCATTTGCATTAACCGCTATCATTTTCCTTAAGCATTTTTGTTTCCCTTAATGCATTATTAACAGACATCGTCCCATATATGAATACTAAAATTTGACTAGTTTGATGGGACATGTAAACATGCTAGTAAAAAATGAGAACGTTACTACTATTTAAGGTGCTCCTTAAAATTTGTTGGTAAATGTTCATGAATAAGTGTCTATAATATTCTGCCATGTCTTTATGGTGGGATTTTAATGAAAGCAAACAATATGACAATGCAATCAATTTTTTAATTTTTTAAATATCATAACACTTCCCAATATTTTAGTGATATAAACATAATTATTATATTTCCTTTAACTTGTTAGAGATATTGAATCCATGTGGAATTAAATTAATAACATTAGTGTAAAAACCCCAAAAATAAAAGTGCATATGAATAATTATACTATGTTTTGATTTTTTTCAAAATTTTAATATTATATTATAAATATAATATATAGTATATTAATTATTATATTATATTATATTTACAATATTTATATATAATAAATAATATAATATATTATTACTAATATTATATTATTATATATATATATATATATATATATATATATATATATATATATATATATATATATATATATATATATATCTTTATGTTATATATTAGTATACATATTTTTTATTTTAAGATATATAAATTTTATTATAAAATGTATAAGTGTTTTATTTCCATTTGTTGGAGTATATTCACTTTTTAATTGTAGGATGTAGGACCGATCACCAATCGACCACAATGTATCAACAACAATGCCCCATTATGCACCCATGTGGCAATCACTTTGTAAAATCTTCAGTACTCATTTTAACCACAATGAAAGCAACAAGATAGAATTCATAAACTCAATATATTTCCCCCACATCAATGACATTGCATTTTTTATTCAATCTACACATCATGGGTGGAGTACTTCCATAATCAAATAGAAAATAATCAATATAAGTTGCCACCACCCTACAAGCTACAAACCTCTTGGTAATTCATGCATGGTATGCAATCTAACAACTAACCTAAAGTCTAGGCATGTGTATGATATGGGCCCTATGATGTACAATATCACATAAAATACCCTATCATTACCCCATATCATCACCACCTAACTCACTTTGAAATCTTCACCGATTGCAAGTTTTGTATGCCTTGTTATTTATTCTATGGGTATGAGTAAAATGTTTTTGTATGTTCTCTAGGTGTCAATATATTGGTATCATAGGTGAATATAAGTTAAAATATAGACCTTAGGATGTCATTATCTTGGTTTCCTCTAATTTTTATGATAGAATTGTAAAGAAAATAATTTCTCCATTGCAATTACCAAGATAGGGGGGATTATTTGGAAATAGAAATGCATTCCATTCATATTTTTTAATGGGTGTCAAACCTGATCACCCATAGTTGGTAAAAAAACAATATGTTTGGCTCTTCAACCATCCAAAATAGATGTCTCCCAATTTGAACTAAGGGAGTTATAGTTTTGGCATAGAGATTGGGAAAAGATACTATCTCTTTCCACAAAGAATTCAAGCCATTATAGACTAGGGAATATGGGGTGGTACCCTCTGTGCATAATCAATGACCCCATCTCACCTTTTATGCATGAAGTGATAGGAAAAAATAGTATTATATTTTTTAGGAGGTGATAGTATAAAATGAGTTTATGTATTCCTTCATATGATGAGGTAATCGACTATATAGGGAGGGAACATTCCATTTCATTATGAGCTTGAGTAATGGAACCAAGGTTTGTAAGGGTAAGGCCATAGAAAAAATGTAAGTGGTGAATTATTTCAAGTGATATCATATAAAAAAGGGCCAATTTTGTATACAAAAAATGGATATACATGGTTTGCACACATTTCAAAGGGTCTGCATCCTCTAGGGTGGCAACATATTTGATTGGTCATATTCTACTCCCAAGGGTGGATGTGTATGTCATGAGAATTGATTTGATTGAGATGGGGCTCCATCTTACATGTCAGATAAAATTAGCTCTATAATGGTGTTGATGTGGGGAAAAGACATTGATGTCCCAAAATCTATCTTGTAGCTTCTATTCATCCATGCTGCCAATAAATTAACACCTAGAGAAATTACATCATGTTTAGGAACATACAAAAACACCATACTCAAACCCTTGGAATAAAAGGCAACAACAATTAGATTTTATCTTCATAATCATCTTATTTATCCATGTTAACAAAACAAATCTAGGGGAGCACTCATAAAAAACTATGTTTTCAAAGGATTTTAAAAATTAATAACATTAATTTTTTGTTTAATGATTCATGCATAAAAGGTGAGATGTGGTCAGTAGTCATGATTTTGAAGTAAGGTCTTGACTAATAATTTAAACTATTTCACTTTAAATAACATATATTTACTAAAATAAAACCTTAACAAATCCACCCCAAAAAAGAGCTATTAACTGTCAGAAGAGAAGCCTCTAAAAGGTCCATGGTTACCTAAGAATCTTCAAGTCCATCATATTATATGCCTTGCCATTGATTCTCACCATCACCACCCAAATCACATTGAAATAAATCACCAATTTCATGCTCTATAAGAATGTATTTTGATGTCAAAATAAGTTCATGTAAATTAATTTTGGGTGAAAAAGGATCAGGATCTGAATTGGCATTCAATGCTTTATTCTATGATGGCTTGCATTCTTCATGAAAAGAGATAGCCTCTTTTCCCAATCACTATGTGATAAATTACATTTGATTCTATTGGGATTATGTGTATTTAAGGAAATTTCTGGAGTTACATGACTCGGATCCATAAATAAAGGGTATAAATCTTTTAAGGTGGCATGTTATTTTATTAAAAGTTTGATATTATGAAGGATCGATCAAGACAACATGATGCCAATTTAATTGTAAGAAAGCTCCATGTTTGATGTCTGAATAAGGTTATAATTTCAATGCCAATGATATGGATAAAAGACAATGAGGTTCCATATTTTGTATTGTAATTTATATTCATCGATGATACTAATATATTGACACCTGTATAAATTTAAACAATACCATACAAAACTTAAAAAATGGTGAAATATTTCAAAGTGATCTAGGTGGTGATAATGGGGTGTTATGACACTATATTTCATGTAATATTATACACCAGAGCATCCATATCATACACATTTTTCAATTATTATAATGTAGGGCCAATACATTGAGGTTATACAATTTATCTTGTTGTTTTTGTTACAGTTAAAGTGAGTACTAAAGATTTTTTGAAGTACATGCCACATGGGTGGATAAGGCATAATCATTCACGATATAATGTGAATGACATGGTATAGGAATCATTGATTGAGATAAAATATGGTCAATTGGTAATTGGTCTTAGGTGGTAGGGAGGGTTGGTAGGTATAATTAAAGCATTAGGGGGTACCCACATCATACACTTAAAAGAAGAATTTAATTAATAAATGAAAATAAAACACTTACCCAAAAAAATAAAAAATTAAATACACACACACACACACACATACATAATGAAATTATCTAAATAATACTGAGATTATATAAAAAGGAAGGTGAAACATCCATATTTCTCTCGAATATCATAATGGTCCCACGTAAATAAGTTTATCACCAAATGTCACTCTATAAACATTTATTGAGATATTCACACAACACCTATTGAGTTTTTTACCCTAACATAGATTACACTTTATGGTAGACACTAGTTGTTATATATGGTCTGGCCTCTACATAATCCCTAGTGATCAAAATGGTTTAAGTCCTGAAGATAGATTAGACATAGAGGTACCATGTGATTTTTAATAAATGGTAATTTGGCACCATAAGGGACTAAGGAATTATCCTTGAAGCCTATGAGACCTAAAAGACTAAGATGCCACCATGTGGGAACATACCATGCGTTTAGGGCCCATAAGAAGTGGTATATAATCCAAGTAGCTGAAAGGCCCAAATTCAATGCAATCATGCCACATAGAAAAGCATAAAGAAGAATATAAGTAAGTTATTATCCCAAAAAATGAAAGCATCTCGATGACTTATCTATTATGCTACATAACTCGACTCTATGAATACCTCAAAGGTCCCATAATGCTTCATCTAATTCTTTCCCATCTAGATTTGGGTGCCTTCATGATTCACTAAAGATGGAATTCTATGGTGGAAGCCGTGACTTTGGGATTTTTTTTTATGATGTATCTTATTTATGCCAATCAAAATTCCATTCTACATATTTATAGAATGTTATTGGTAGAGGATGATGCCTCATTACCTAATTTCATGATGCCACCTCCTCTCCTCCTAATAAATTAACCTCTTTCCCATGTGAGGCAATCAGTCATAGTGAAAGCACTTCCTCCTATTTGATAGAAAATGTTAGATCAACCTCATTTTCTCTATTAAGTCCACATAGATAGGACACCATCCCAATTTTTACTTCCACCAGAGGGGGAAAAGGAATCACAGTCATGAATCTATGTCCTACCATAGGTGGAAGAGGTGAGCCTTTAACAAATCTTTCCTCTCTCATGTTAGCTCCCAGGCCATGAAAGATTTACAACTTTTATTTCTTTGTAGTTTTTGTAGATCATGTGTCATGTCTACAAACTCTTTACATGTTAATCTCCTAGGGAATGAAATGTCTATAGTTTTTACTTAATTAAATGTTACACTCATTAGGCATGAAATATTGAAGATAAATATAAGAGACAAACCATTCCTTCCTTCAACTCATTCTAAGACAATAAGCTATTACATTTATTTGACATATTTCATTCAAAAGCAATAAATATTAGTCAAGAAAACCATTCAATGAATATCCAAAAACCATAGCATTCCATTTATTCTCTTTTCCTAAGTCATCTATTAAATGGGAGATTTTTTATTAGGTCACCTATAATCCTAAGACTGAGAGGGTAGCCTAAATCGATGAGTGCCAGCTGTAGAGATGGTTGCAACTTCATAACGGGGCAAAATTGAGCCCAAATGACTATTTCAAAGAATCCAAAGGGTACCTACAAAAATTTGGAGGTCACTTTTAAATGTTATGAAGGATCATTATTTTGAGGAAATTATCTCAGATAAAATGTTTGACCCATTGCACCCAAAGGGTCAATTATTGTGGAACAAAAGTTCCAAATGGAAATATTGAAGGGAAAAGGTTCATTTAAAAACATCTTAATGATAAATTACATAAAATACAAAGGTATGTGCCCTTGGGGTTATTCTTTTAGGGATTTTTACATCAGACAAAATGTTTGATGATAGAATTTTGAAGGGTCACATTAGAAAACTCAAAGGGTATGCTTAAAAGTTCATAGTGTCATTCCAAAAAACTCAAAGGTTATGTTCCCTTAACAAAAATCTTGGAGGGTAGATTCAAAAGTTCTTAAAAATAATTCTATTAAGGAAAAAGGGATATTTGAAAAAATGTTAAAGAGTACCTTCAAAAGTTTTGAAGGATCATTATTTTGAGGAAATTGTCTCAGATAAAATGTCTGACACTTTTCCCCTGAAATGAAAATTCTTATAAAATAAAAAGTTTTGAAGGATAATTTATTATAAAATAAATTTTTTGAAGGGAAATTCAAAAAAAGTTGAAAGGTACTTTCAAAATAGCCTAAAAGGTAGTTTTTGGCAAAATTACTATGGAAAAGATGTTTCAGTCCTTTTGTGTCTAAAAAAAATTCCAAAACAAAAATCCCAAAGGATCACTTGCAAAAATTTGAAGGATCAATTCAAAAAATAATAAGTGCAAAATAAATATGTTGAAGGGTAAGTGAAAAGAGGATGAAGGGAAATCCTATTGAGTAAAATACATGATAGAACAAGTTCACATGTAAAATATTTTGGACAAAATGTCTAAAACAATTATCCTGACATAGATAAGTCTAAAGGAATAAACCCACTGCATAAATCCAAAAAAAATTCTTGAATATAAGCCCAAAATTTAGAAACATAACCAAAAAGACTTTGCATTTAGATTAGACCACATGAATAATAGAAAGGTCAGAAAGTGGGGTTTTAGACATAAAAGGGACTAAGAATGGATGTTTAAAATAATGTTTGGTCATGTTGAAAAACATAACTAAGACTTAGGAAATAAAAATAAACTAATCCCATAGCATTATTTAAAATGTTCCCACATAAAATTTCCCACTAGATTCAAATCAAGTACTTAGATAAAACTTGGATTAAGGGTTTAGCCATTCAAATATGAATCTAACAAACCAAGGGTTAGTAAAGAATTAATTTAACACTAAAATCGTGAAACCCAAACATTGTTTATTCCAAGTAGACTTTATTTGACCTACAACTTGAAACATAAAGATCCAATGTTAGCACTCTAGATAAGGGCAAACCAGAACCATGAACAAATATGCTATCCAAACTAGGTGTGGGTGAACCTCATATAAAAAATAATGTGAAAACATGCTAAATATACTTTGATCAAGTGAATTTTCTATTTCAAGGCACAAATTTGCACAATTTGACACAAGGATCCCCATGTTTTAGAAATGGGGTATGTTTACCTCAACTATAGGCAACACACTTCTTAAATTAATTACAAACATCTATTTACATGTTGGGCTGGTAGATCTTATTCTGAGGAGTTTCTCAGCTAGGACTACACCACTAGTGTGGTGCCCACACATTCCTTTGTATACATCTTAAGTGTTAATGTTGATTCTATTGAAGATAAATAATGAATAATAATTCCATCATAATCCCTATGATAAAGAGTATTTCTATGGAGGGTATAATAGGCTACGTGATGGAGGAATATTTTATGGTTATTTTTTTAAATTTGAGGATGAAAAACTTTGTCATGAAAATAGTTATAAATGTCTTGGTACCAAGGAGATTCAATAGCAAGATTGGGACCAACAATAGTACAAAAACTCTCTAAATATGATAATCCTTAAACAAGTTGTAGAAGGTTCTCAATGGAAAATCAATACTCTTTAACATTATTTATAAATTGTACCATGGACCCAATTATTTCCATTGCATCAGTGGATCGATTATTGTCTTGTGGTACTTATTCAAATTATAGGGATGTGAATTGTGACTTGAGATTATTGATAATTTGTTTGTAGGGTAAATAATTTTCATCTCTAATCTGATACAAGTTTGTTGTCTGATTAATGATTAACTAAGAATCCCCATAAACCATTAATCACTAGATATCCCATTATATTACATGATGAAGTCTTGAAATAAAGGCTTCATACTCGACCAAGTTGTTGGTGTAGATGAAGTTGATATGAAAGGCATTGAGGATGAGGTCCCATTATGGCTTAATCACTAAAATAATGGATCCAAATCCATGAGATGTGAATGATACATCAAAATATAATGTTTGGTATTAATATTCATGAGCCACTTCTTTAATTATCATGATAAATTCATATGGAAAATCAAATATGAGTGGTTGAGTATCAATGATAGGATCTTTATCAAGTTGATTTTCAATGACCTACCCATTAATAACCAAATTATTATGGTACTAAACATCAAATTCACTTAATAACATAACCCATTTATCCATGCAACCACTAATAGTTTCTTTGGATTATAATTAATTAAGGGGGTCCACTTTAGTAATGACAATAGTTTTATTTTTCAACATATAGTGTGACAGTAGGTGAATGATTATGCTCATATGTTACGAGTGTCTTAATCAAAAAGTAAACCACATGTTATTTGCCTTATTCATCATGTCGGGCCAAAAGTGCCCCTAGTGTATGTTTTGTTGATTATATATAAAGAAGTAATGGCTAGCCAAGTGTTGGTGGTCTTAATACTAGAGGGTTAGCCAAGTATGCCTTAAGTTTTGAAAATGCTTTATGACATTCAATATCCCATGGAAATCTGACATTTCTTTAAAAGGTGCATAAAAGGATGATACTTGTCTGCTAATTATGATATGAATCTATGAATAAATTAGATTTTTCCCTGTAGACTATGAAGCTACTTTATATTATAAGGTGATGGTATTTCAATAGTATAATTGATCTTAGTAGGATCCACTTCAATCCCTCTCTATAATATAATAAATCTTATCAATTTTCCTAAAGTAATGCCAAAGATGCACTTATTAGGATTGAGACTAACCTTGTATTCATGATGTTTCTCAAAAATTCTTCATAGAATGTCAGGATTTATGTCACAAGTTATTTATTTTTCTAGGATGTCATCAACATATTCCTTAACTATATCATGCATCATGTCATGGAAGATGATAATAATGGCATGTTGATAAATGGCACTAGCATTCTTCAAACCAAAATGCATGACTTAGTAATAGAATGTTCCCCATGGTATGGTGAACATAGTCTTGTGATGGTCCTATAAGGCTATCTTGATTTGATTTTACCTAGAGAAGACATCCATGATGGACAACATCTCATACCCTACAATTGATTTCAAAATATTCTCAATGTTTTATAGAGGGAAATCATCTTTAAGACATGTTTTGTTGTTGTCTCTAAAATTAGTACAAATGTGTATGCCCTATGGATTTTATCTAACTAGGACTATATTTGATATCCATTTAGAATAGTCCAATGGTATTATGAATCCAAGTCCCAATAATTTATCTAGCTCCATTTTCACTAATATGGCAATGTGTGGGTGTATTTTATGTAATTTATACTTGACAAACTTAACATTTGGATGTACTACAAGCTTATACATAATGAAGTCAAGGTCTAAGATTAACATGTCTGAGTAATCCCATGTGATTATATCAATAAAATACACCAAAATAATGATAATATAATCATGTTATTCATTGGTGAGGGATGCTCCTAGATAAAAAATCTTAGGATCTTCATAGGTTCTAAGGTTTACTTTAGTTGTATTCTTTATTAAGAGCATGGAAGCATCTTATAAAATAGTAGGTAGTGTTTGATACTTAGGTTCCTCTTTATCCATTGGTTGTGAGTACGAAATCTCAACATAATGAGAGGAATCTGAGTCTATCAATTCTAATAATGACCAATTGACAAATTTTTCAAGAAATTATATAAAAAGACACTCAAAGGCTTTATGTTACCTGAAAGTAATATTGGAATTGACTATAAAGCTTGGACTTGGTGGACACTACACTTATTATGGAGGTAATAAAATTTCCCCATCTAAGAGGCCTAAAATATGTTTTCACTCAAGGGCTTGTCTTTATCTTTATTATTTCCTTGACAAATGAGTGAATAAAAGAGTTTTCCACCTGAATATCTCAATGTTTTATCTTTTGTATGACCAAGGAACTTTTCATGTTATCCAAAGTAGGAATTAGGATTTAATGATAAATTTAAGCCTTGTTTATGATCACCAAATGGTAATCCATCTCTAAGGCCCATATATTTAGCAATATATTCCTCATTCTAAAATTCATCTAGATGTACAGTAGAATTTTGTTCTTTGCAATCAATAAATTCAAGATGACAAAGGGTATGTGGGTAATGGGTTATGATGGTCATAATGGAATTGGAATCAAACAAGTTAGTGCCAACTAGCTCATTATAGGCATTATAATGGTATGTTGTGTCACTTATAGACATTTCTTTTAGAAACCCAAGTTGTACCCTATTAAAGGAGAGTGTTCAGTTATTCTTCAAACATAAAATAATATGGTAATGGCCTAAATTCTATGGGTGACCTTATAACTAGACTAGACATTTAAATTATGGGGCTATATCCCCTGACACATTAATTTATGGCTTAATTTAAAAAATCCTACTTTGATTTAGGGGTGAAAAGAGTTATAAAGATAAATAAAAAGGAAAATCTATACTAGTGGTGGTTATGCACCTAATGTAATCATTCATCCACTTACTTGGACTTAAAAAAAACTAGTAAGCAATGAAAATGATTAAATCTTTAGAACTCTAAGGACTCCTATGAAAATGCATTTCACATAAAGGTTTCACTAAGTGATAATAACATGAGGGTAATGATGGACATCCTAATTCAAGGCACTAACTAATCAATATCTCCATTCCAATCTCAACCACTCAATAATCAAACACTATATGTGACCTTCATAAGATCATCAACTAGTGTCTAGGTGAGATTAGGACCTCCCAAGGGATAAAAACTACCACATGTGAAAATATAACTAATTATAACACAATAAAACTATATCAAAGAGCCTAAAAAATATTCATTTATTTGTTTAATAGGTTACAAAGTGTCAATCTTAGCAGAGTTTCCTCATACCCAAGAGAGGGATTACAAATCATGGCCTTTTTACCTGAATATTTATCAAAATGAGGAAATAAAAAGAGTTATAATGGAATGGAGGAGAGATGAAAAGGTCATCAACCACTATATTACATTCATTACTTTAGTTACATTTAAAACAATCCTAAAAAAAACTCTGCATGCTTGGTGCTCTTTAATGACTCTCTAAGCATTGAGATGGGGTAGTAGAGAGTGTGGTTGACTTACTAAACCTTATTCAAGGCATGTATATTCCCATTTTATGTCAAAAATATTTTCTTCTTGGTAGTTACAACATTAGTGAGATGTAATTATGCCATCATAAATCATATTATAACCTTTCCTTTTGAGCATAAGACCAAGTCAAGAGAATGACTCATTCATCCATAATGGCTATGGAATATGAATTTGACCCATTCAAAGTAGTGAATTATTATTTTAATAAATTATATTTACCCTTTTCATCAGCATATTTATTCCATATTCAACTGTACATATTGATTAAGTAGGCCTAGTAGTCTAATTATGCCTAGTAGCATGGTGTTTGTGCTAGAGTAGCCATGGAAAACATGTCAAAGACATTAAGAACATATGAAAAGGTGATATTTAGGTCTTATTCAAATTATCATATAATAACATAAGTCTCATTGAGTATTTCACACCTACAAACTTGCCATACTAGGTGACTAGGTCACTTTTTCTTTCAACACTATAGACTAGTGTAGAATAGAGTTATAGAGGCACTTACAAGTAGGTGTTTGGACACCTAATGGCTTGAGAAGATGAAAAAAGTGGATTTAAAACTCTTAAACTTATTTTTACCTCCATTTTTATATTTTTATTTAAAAATGCTATTTTCTAACAGGTTTGTACACCATCTATACAACAAAGTACCTTGGTCATGACCCTCTGAGTATACTTCATGGTTTAGGTGGTCATCATGACAATCATGGGTTTTTGGTTGCCAAAATCTTCACCTTTTCCAAGACTAGTTTGCAGTAGGGTTTAAGGATGGTTTTGGAGGTCCACCATATTAATGATGGTTCCTAAAGTATGGATCTCCAAACCAAAACTTCTTGATATGGATCTTTAGTCCATAAAATCCTTCAACTTTCATGAGTATCTTGAGTTCCCATGCAAAATGTGTGTTAATATATGAATGCATTAAAGTGTGTTTATAGTATTCTATAGTAAATCTAGACATTTTATCAATCTTAGTATTGGTTCATAAACTTGTGCTTATGGATCTAATTTTTTCTATCATGGATTTAAAGTACATAGGGGTATTCAATTCTCACTAAGGGTATTTCTCTTAAGTCTTCTTATGATGAACTATCTGAGCATTGAAATAGGTAACTCGAGTTGTCTATGTATACTTTGGAATTTGATATGGTGATAAGGCTGAGTTTGGTAACTATATGTCATTATTGTACTTAAAATTACCTCATTAAGACCTAAATCATCATTTCACACCTCATCAAAGTCCTAGTTATTCTTGCAAGGGTTAGGGTATGATTCAACATGATATTACGAGGCCAAATTTCCAACATTTTTGGTGACTCACAGGGTTTGATTAGTCTACTGATAAAAATAAACCCTCAATTTTTCATGATAATGATAATCTTTAAATAAGACAACAAGGTTTTGATGACTAGCCTCTTGGATTGCCAAATAATTAGCACTTATGAAAGCTAAGGACTATAACAAAATAATAAGACTCAACCAAAACAACTAAATAAGTACACCTATACCTAATAAACCCACCTAACCTAAGAAGAAAAAAATAAAAAAAGAATCTAGCTAAGGCAACTAACTAAAACCTTGTACTAGACATATTAATTAAAATAAGACAAAAACACTAAAATAATTAACCTAAGATTAGATTATTTCTGATAGGATCAAATGGAAAACTTATTTAGTTACTATCTCACCATGAGCTCTAGTTTATACATCTTGATTTGAGTCCAACTAAGCATTGCCCACTATATGAAGACTCCCACTTGTAGTTGGAGGTATTGGAATGTTCATGGACTCTTGGAAAAGTGATTGAAATTTTTTGTTCCATCTCAAAATGCATGGGTTTTTTATATGAATCTAACACCCAATCATAGTCATTCTAAATTTTCCTTCATTGTATTAATAATGTTAATTCTACCTTAGGAGCTACTCTTGAACATTTTGGATAGTTTGAGGTTTCATTTTATGTTATGGAAGCAAGGTTAGCTTATATGAGAGTTACATCTAGTTTCATGACTTCTTAAGCCCACTTGAGTTTAGTTCCACATTCCAAGAGTGAATATACATCTATAGATGGGGTGAAGAGTTGATAACATTGCTTGAAAATCTCAAAAAAGACATATCCTAATAAGATAGCTTCTTTTAATTATGTGCTTAGAGGGATGACTCCTTTCTTGATGGAACTAATTATCTCAATCTTAATTGAAAAACATTAAAGTAAATACTATCTTAAGTTGATCTCAAATAATTTCATTAGTTGGTTCTCATTAAGCTCTGGTGTGACTAGACTCTCTTCTTGTTGAATAGTGGAAGGTTCAGGAGTACACACATCACAATTTGAGATGTCACCTTCTTGATCATGATCATAGGGATACAAGTCATTATTTTATATCTCTAATCGGTCATTTAAAGTTCCTTCATCTTGAGCAATAACTTGATGATTTTTCATGCTCTCAAAGTTACCTTGTCCATCATCTTCATTTGATGGTTTGCACTTGTCTATTATAACTACTAAAAGTTCTTGAGAAATATCATGATGAAGGGAAGACACCATGTGAGCAATTATTTCATGGGAACCATCTTATTCTTATCCAATTAAAGTGTCTTATTTTATAACTTGTATTTCACCCAAACAAACTTTTGAAACTCATCCTCTTTTGCATTATGTAAGGTTGATTCACACCTATCCCTGGAAAGGGGTGTCCCAATGATGATTTATTATAATTGTTCACTTAACTCACTCTCATTATATATCACCTTAGTTATTTATTCCTCATTTTTATCATAAAGGAGAGGCTCCTTCTCAAGGATTGGCATGCTGGACCCTTGAAAAGACTCAAGAAGGTGAGTTAAATCTAAGGGTTTTGGAGATGCTTTATGAAACTCACCCTATTGGCATGGTAGACCCTTGAAAAGACTCAAGAAGGTGAGTTAAATCTAAGGGTTTTGGAGATGCTTTATCAAACTCACCCCTAATAATCATAACTTCCTCTTTATACTATATTTTATCTTAAATAGACCTCAAAGAGGGGAAGGTCTTAGAATATTGATGAGGGGGGGTTGGGGCAAGAGTTTTATAATTTTTATTCCACTTCAACATCTTGTCTTACACTTGACTAGTCTCTTCCTCCCTTAGACTACTGCATTTATTTCCAAGTTGGAAACTTGGGTTTAGGAGTTTCTTACATTATATGTACTACATCTTGGGGCATGAAGGGAAGAACTTCCTGCTCGAATGGAATTTCAATCCAAGGATATTAGAATGGAGTAATAGGAGGTGAATACTCATGAAATTTATTACATAATTTTTCATATCTCAAGGAGAATATTTCATTAGCAATGATTTGGATCATACTCTTCAACTCTTCTAACACATAAAAAAAAATATGTGTGTCTTGGAAGGGTAACTAGGGAGGGAAAGAGAGAGATAAGTTTTAGTAAAGAGGATAATATTAGAATTGATGTCTCATAAGTAGGGTAACAAGGTTTATGAGGTTGTTGAGGTGTTGTTGGAAGCATAACCATTTATATGGGGAGGTGAATCAATATCTTCATGATCTATAATCAGAAATAAACAAGTGTCGTGGTAGTGAAAACACACTTACAATGGATCGAAACCTTAATATAATGATTTAATAAAAAATGACATTTTAAATGATAAAAAAATTAAAGTTAGATATTAAATATCCAAAATACATTAAATTTTAAGATTGCAATAAATAAAATACCACACTCGATTTGATAATGGAGTTTGGCTATAAAGCCTACATCTCTAGATTCGATCTAATGGGGGGATCACTCCTATTAAAATATTGCATAATATCTTTACAAATATTTTAGAGTCACCAAAATCATCTATTTAAGATTATCCTATCTTAGATATAGTCTCAAAAATAAAAATATATTGTTTGAGCCTTTTAAAATTCTCTAAGTCTCTTAACACTCTTTAATGCCTTGTCTCCACAAATAACAATAGAAAAACCTACTTCAAATATCATTTCAAGCTCAATTTATAGTGTTTATCCCCATGAACGTAGTTTGGAGTCCATATCCTTTTATCCAAAAGGGATAGGTTTGAAACCCATTTGTGACATTTTGTGGCTATATTCATATCAAATATCCCACATTCGTAAGTGGATTAAAATTTAGGCATTGAAATACCATGAAGTTCATGGTTTAACATGCCAAGTATTTTACATTGGCTTGCTTTACATGGGGTTATTATCATAGTACATGTATGTGGGGACATTGGGTGGTATCACATGAATGTTGGGGTATGGAATGTGACATTTATGACATGGAATGTGGAAAGTATGTGTTGAGGGGGATGTGTCATGTGTAAGTGGTAAGGTTATTTGGTTTGTTTAGAACATTTAGAATATTTAATTAAAATATACTTAAAATTGGACCATATTAAATAATTTATTGGTAGTAAGCCATGTGGTGCATTGAGGACCCACCACATGGATAAATATCCACTTTCCACTTGTCATGCACTCACCAATTATTGATGTCCAACTAGATGTTCCATCCAAACCCCAAAATTTTTTACTTGCCTAGTTTGATCTTCAATTTTCGATAACTTGTGTGTACGAGTTCCATTTTATAAACCATAAAAAGTTCTAGAAATATCTTGATGAGATCTTCAACATGAAAATGATCAAATTTAAATTTGATGACTACATTTTTGAAGAAAATATAGATTTTCTTAGATCAATCCTTCCCATTAATATCTTTTTGACCTCTAAAAGTTGACTAATTGATAAATTGGTGAGGGTGTTTCTCCCTCACTCTTCTATAGTCCATCCATTTGGCCTTGTTCAGGTACATTCCTTTAAGACCAAATCAAAGATACTCAATATCTCCCCTTTGTGAAGTTCAAACCCTCTTATCAAGAATTATATCTTCCTACAATTATGTAAGATACTCAGAAGCAAAATTATCAATAGAAGGAATGGATACACTCTCATCATGATCTACAATCATTGAAGGCTGATAGAATTTCAGATTTTCCACTTTCACAAATAAATAAATATGCATGTAAGATGGCAAATCTAATCGAAAAGCACTTTTACCAATATTTTCTATAATCTGAAAAGGACCATACTAGATTGGTTTCAACTTTTTTCCTTCACCTATCATCCTTTCTTTACTGATGTGAAACCATACCAAATCACCTACAACAAATTGGTGATCAATACGATGTTTGTCATGTCTTATTTTATACCTTGCTTGAATTTTCTCCAACTAATCTCATATCCTTTGGTGTACCTGTTATATCTTTTCAATGAACTTCTTGGATTTAATAACATATTTATGTTCATCAGTAGTTGAATCCTATCCATAATAAACATCTAGAGGAGATTTAGGCAAATATCCATAAAAAACTTCAAAAGGAGATTTCATAGTAGGATAATGAAGCGTATGGTTGTAATCATGTTGCATATAGCATAAATTCTCATCCCACAACTTAGGATGTTTATTACAATAAAAACTAAGCAAATATACCACTATATGATTCACAACCTCTATTTAACCATTATTTTATAGATGAAATGTAGTGATCTTATTCAACTTAGTGTCCATCAATTCCAATAGTGTTGACCAAAATTCCCCAAGAAATCAATAATCTCGATCAAAAACAATAGAAGTGGGTAAACCAAAATGAATCCATACATGCTGAAAGACATGTTTGTTCTACCTTCCCCTATAATATACTTAGTGTAAGGAATCAAAACACACATCTTGCTAAATCCATCCACTAACACATACAAGTAATCATGTTTGCTCTATGACATAGGCAAACCATACAAAATCCATGGAAATACTTTCCCAGGGATGGGTAGGAATAGGTAAGGGAGTGTAAAGTCCCAATTTCCTAGTACTAGGTTTGTTTATGGAACAAAGAACACACCCCTTGATATATTTGGTAATATTTTCTTACATACAAGGCCAATAAAAATACATTTTCAAATGTGCAACTATTTTACCAACTCTAAAATGACCAAAAATAAGAGAATTATGGGTTTCCATAATCATGTGCAACCTTTCATTTTAAGGAATGCAAAATTTACCCAAATGATACAAAATTCCACTATGCACATGATAGTTTGATTCTTCTACCTATCTAGAACTCATTAAATCCTTGTACACATCCTTAAAATCACTATCATGAACATATTATTATTTATAACTTTCATGAGTTAAAGAACTATGCTGTAAAATAATAGATGCAACTACCATAGGAGGCCTAGAAAGCATGACAATAACTTTATTCTAAATTATTTTCTTATACCTGATCATAAGATTAAACTACTATATGAAATCCATCCAAAAAGAATTTTTAGGGTGTTGTAGCTTGGCCTATGACTGGAGATACTAGAGGGGCTAATGATATGTATGTATTACTATCTCATTACCCATCAAGTAATGTTTTCACTTCTTAACACTTTGAACCAATGCATACAATTCCTTATCATAAGTCATATAGTTTCTTACTACACTTGTGAAGGTCTCAGCATGATAACCTACTAGTTTATTTCCCTATATTAGGATAACTCCCATAGCATAATCACTTACATCCATCTCGATCTCAAATGGTTATTGTAGATCAGGAAGTGACAAGATAGGAGTAGTACTAATATTTGTATTCAAAATGTTGAAGGCCCTTTTCTACTTACCTCCCCACTAAAAAACCTATTTTGTACTAGTCAAATAATGTAAGGGTGATGCAATAATTGAAAAATTAGCAATGAATTTTCTCTAATATTATACTACACAAAAAAACCTTCTAACCTTAGTCACATTATTGGGTTTAGGCCATTTAACTATAACCTCCACTTTTGTTGAATCAATTTTCAATTCACCATGTCCTACAATATAAACTAAGTAAACCAAAGAGGTCTTGCTAAATTCACATTTATACAATTTCAAATAAAGTTTCTCCCTTTTCAATGCATCCATAACTTTCCTAATATGATTCACATGATCTTCCCAAGACTGATTGAAGATCAAAATATCATCTAACTAGACTATAATAAAATTATCAAGGAATGGCCTAAAAACATCATTCATCAAAGACATGAATTTAGCTAGTGCATTGCATAACCTATAATGCATGACAAGCCACTCAAACAATCCCTATTTTCTCTTAAAAGTAGTTTCCCAAATATCACCATCATTAATCCTAACCTAATGATAAACACTTTTCAAGTCTAACTTAGTGAAATAGATAGCATTTTTTAATTGTCTAGCAAATCATCAATATGAGGAAGAGGGTAATGATTCTTAATAGTAATTTTGTTCAAAGCATGGAAATCAACACACATTCACCATGTGCCATCTTTATTTGGCACTAGAATAATAGGTAACCAATAAGAGATGAACTTGGATGAATAACACCTCTTTCTAAAAGTTCTTTTACTTGCTTCTTGATTTCCTCAATTTCCACCACTGATAAATTGTACATGCAAATGTTAGGGAGAGGAGAATCTTGTAACAAATAATTTCACATTGAACTCCCATTTTAGAAGGAAACCCTTTGGGATCCCAAAATAAATCATCATAATTAGAAATTATTTCAACCAATTCTTTCTTATGTTTAGGATCATAATTTTCCATAGCCTAGGAATATTCTTTCTCTTTAGACTTAATCAAAATGAGACAAAAATTCTTGATTGAATTGATTAGTCTTTTCATTTTCCCTACTATAACCAAGGAAATCCTCATCTTAACATGATGTGCTCTAACTATATATTTAATTCCATCCTTAACAAGCAAGTACCTATTCTCCTCCCTATAGAAGATTGATTTGCCATCATAAAGATAAGAGCTTCCTAAAACAATCTCACATATGTCCAGAGGGACTACATCTAGATCGACTTCATCCATGACTTTGGTTACTTTTAGTTTTTCATCATAACATACCCAATCAAGTGGATAGGGTTTTGGATGGAGATTTGTTTGTAGGCCTAACTTTTTAACAATCTCTTCAAAAATCAAGTTTTCTTATGATCCACTATCAAATAGAGTGTCAATCTTAGTATGTTTTTCAACAACCCTAATGTGGAACAACTCATTTCTTTTCTTATCATCATGCATGATTTTTTTTTGAAGAGGAAACAATATTAGATGACTTAGTGCTAGAAACAAAAAGAGAAGAACAATTCTACATACTCGTACTTGTGATCTTAGTTTCATCCCCTGAGTCTGAACCTAGATCCTAAACTATAGTATTAGATTTCTTATCCTTCTTCTTAAACCTATTAAAAGGACTTAACATAGGATGTAATTTCCAACACTTAGACTCATCATAATTTTGCTTAACATTATTTAAAAATGGTTTGCCCTCTTCTTTATGAATAGTAATAATGGATTTTTGTTTACCCTTTCTAAAAATTTTCCCTTTAGAATTCTTAACTTTAGATTATTTACCTTTAACTTTAGGAAAATATTATTTTGTCTATTTTCCTCTATCCTCTAAATGAATGGCTTTAACACATGCTTCATCTAAACTAGTGGGATTGAGAACTAGAATCATGTGTTTCAAGTAACTATGAAACCCACCTATATACTTAAGTAGTATTTCCTATGTATAAAGAGGAATATTAAAAAGTAAAGCATTTTTCCTAAATTTATATGTATAATCTTGAACACTTTGGCCTTTACTTTGCCTGAAAGTTTGTTAATCCATCATGGCTTGTTGCATTTATCCTAAAGGATAAATTTGCTTTCTGAGTGCATCAACAAATTCACTCTAAGTGGAAATTGAGTTACTTGTGTTAATCTTGCTTTCCTTCAGCTTAATCTCCCACTAGATGAGAGTTGTGCCTCCCATTTAAAGAGTAGCCAAGTGAATTTCAGCCTCATCATCTACAATATTTTGGACCTTGTAATATACTTCAATTTGCTTTATCTAGTTATCTAGCTTTTCTACATTAATCTCACCATTAAACATCAAAAATTCAAACTTAATATCTAGCTTTAGTGAAGGGAGAGATTTAATAACATTTTTTTATTTAACATCACCATAAGAGGAGGAAGGTTTAGTAGAATTTCTACCACCTTCATCATGCTCCATTTTCATTTGTATTTCATGGTAAAGCTCATCAACCATATCCTTAATATCCAAGAAGGCCTGCTGAAGAGCTAGTTTAGACTCAAAGTCATCTCCCATTTCTTTATTACATCTTGATCTAACCTCTAGATCATACTCAATTCTAATTCACCCCACCTAGATCTTGACATTATAAACATGCACTAGCAATCCACATGGTTAAATATGAAGTGTTATAGTAGCAAAAACACACTTGCAATGGATCAAAACCTTAATATAATGATTTAATAAAAATTGACATTTTAAATGATTATAGATTTAAAATCATCTTTAAAATATCAAAAATACAGTAAATTTTAAGAGTGAAACAAATAAAGAGACTAGTTCAACAGAAATACCATACTTGATTTGACAATGGAGTTTGGTTATAAAGCCTATGTCTTTAGATCCACTCCAATGGGGGAATCACTCCTATTAAAATATTTCAAAATATCTTTACAAATATTTTAGTCAACAAAACCATCTATTAAGGCTTATCTTTGTCTCTAAGATACCCTCAAAAACAAAACTATGTTGTTTGATCTTTTTAAAATTCTCTAAGTCCCTTGACACTCCTTAATGCATTGTCTCCACAAATAACACTGGAAACACCTACTTCAAATATCATCTTAAGCTTAATTTATAGTGTTTAGCACCATGAACATAGTGGTGGAGTCCATATCCTTTTATCCAAAAGGGATAGATTAAAAACCCATCAATGACATTTTGTGGCTATATTCATATCAAATATCCCACATTGGTAAGTGGGTTGAAATTTGGGCATTAAAATACCATGAAGTTCATGGTCTAACATGCCAAGTTTTTGATATTACCTTACATTTCATTTATTTATGAGCATAGTAAATGGATGTCAAGACATTGGGTGGTATCACCTTGATGTTGGAATACAAAACATGACATTCATTCCATGGAATGTGGAAATTATGTGGTGAGGTGGATGTGTCACATGGAAGTGGTAAGGTTATTTGGTTTATTTAGAACATTCAAATTATCTAATTACAATATAGTTAAAATTAGACCATAGTAAATAATTGATTGATGGCAAGCCACATGGTGGTTTTAAGACCCACCACATGTATAAATTTCCACTTTCCACTTGTCATCCACTCACCAATTGTCAACTTCTAACTATATGTTCTATCAAAACCCCATTTTTTTTACTTTCCCAGTTTAATCTTTGATGTGCGATAACTTAGGCATATGGACTCCATTTTGTGAACCATGAAATGTACCCAAAATCTCTTGATAAGATCTTTGATATGAAAAAGATCAACATAACATTTTATGACTTCATTTTTGGATCAAAATATAGATCCTCCTGGATCACTGCACATAATACATTCAATTTCACTTTATCATTTATGAAGCATTCATTCAAACACATAGATCAACCAATATATAAACAAGAATACACATGAGCATGAAACACAAAACACATCATATATGTGGGAAATAGTCAAGGGTAATAAAACAAAATGAAACTTATAAATGGACTATAGTATTATAATGACAATATCCAAATTTAGTGAAGCACCAACTCCACAAGGAACACCAACCCCAACCTAGTCAAGCACCCACTCAACTAGTCTTTAACAAGTTCAAACTTACAAGTAGGAAACAAACCCCTAAGTGACTTAGCACAAAATAATCCACTTTAATAACTCTTATTCAATCACCAACTTGAAATCTAACTCTCACTCCTTTTTTACAAAGCACCAACTTAGCCAAGACCAACTCGATCACCTTAAGACATTTTGTTGCTCAAACAATAGATGATGACCTCTTCTTCATCTCTCTACCTAATTTATCTATATTTAAATCATTATCAAACATTAGGAAAACATATCTAATGTATCTATGATACTCTATAAAAATATAGTCAATTCATTTAGCTCTTCTCAACCTTTTATCCCTCTCAAAACTACCTCTAGGCTTCTTCACTCAACAAGTACTTATTCAAAGTTGATTAGGTCATATGAACTTTTATTAATGAATATAAAACTAGTTATATATTGATACTTATTTATTATACACCTATATTATGGTCAATTACACTATTTTTATCTCTTGAATATTATATTTTATTCACTCATCTTCCCAATTCACTAACTAGCCAAAATAGGCCTATTATGTTGTGAAATTTGTCATCATAAAAAATTTCCATACAATATCATAATAGCATATTTTTTATATATATGATACTTAAAAACATTTAAAATCAATTATAATATTAATGCCTCAATGAAAATAATAGGAACATACCCCAATAATCTCCCCCTTTGTCATTTATGGCAAACACTCTAACAAAGTAGATAATTCTCATATCTTCAAGATGAATCTCCCCCAAACTAGTCTTTCTCCCAATATAATTTCTTTACCCTTTGGAATTAATTATAAAAGGTCATGTATAAAAATTCTACCATCTAATCCTTACTTTTGAAACATCTTTTCTTGCCAAATAAGATCAATCTTCCTCTGATGAACCAAACAAGAGATCAACTCATAGAAGTACTCAACCATGCTCCCTTTAAGCTTATTCATACCTCAAATACATGAAAATCAATCTCATTTTTTGATATCTATAAATAATTTAATAATTAACTCCCTCTTTTAAAAATCATCTTCTTGGTAATGACAACCATCTTTAGTTAGATCTCATAGAGACATAACCATATTAGGCTTATCTGCAATCAATAACATTATTCCAAAGGAATAATATTATAAGTCCATACACAAACATATTTAATTTGCATATATCATATCATAATATTTTCCATGAATTAATCTATCCCTTTTATTTTTCACAAGTCATCATGGCTCAGACTAGCTCATAACAACCTCATTTAACAAATTGCCAATTAGGTCCATGAGACCTCATTCCCTATAGAAAACCTTTGTCACACATTATTCTCTTCATGATATGTAAAATGATAATAAAAAACCTATAATTTGATCCTTTATGATCTTAAATTCATCTTGGTGCACAAATAATTCTCAACTCTTCATACTTAATTAATGAACCAACTTTACAATCTTCTTACTGGTTCTTTATGATCTCACTAGCTTTTCATGGTTTTACTATGATTTTCAAGATCATACCTTTGTAATATTCCTTAATGCATATATATCATGTTAAAATTATATTTAATATTAATTATATTACTTTTTTTTATTATAAATAGATTTTCTATATTGTTTACATTGGTCCAACAGACCAATTTACATTCTACTTGACTATTAAGACAAGTTGAACACAGTATAACTTTTTCTGACCACCTAGATCACTAAAAATCCTCATGATTCATTTTAGGACACTCCATATGATGTTCATTAAACTCCACAGTCCTTTACATGTTCATTAATTTCATTAAATCTCTTCTAGGTCATACTATCCCATGGAGTCTTGAAACCCTCATTACATGCCAGTCATGTCATATGCTTCAAACACCCATGTCCACAATTGATCATTCCCATAAGGTAAAATCATATTATTAGGTATTTATACACTCAAATTAATCTTTATATTTCTAAACACTAAAATGAACAAAGTGAACATACATTAAGTTCCCCCTTTGTTCTTATAATTAATACCCTCATAAGAGTTCTCATAAATTTCAACCTAATCTCACTATGCATATAAGAAATTGATATTATTGCATAGTTAACCACATTCAACAATATATTGAGATGAATTCTAAACTTTAACAAAAATTAGGATCAAAATGAATTGTCTTCATGACTGCTATAGATCTTCTTGACACATATACTTGGAGCATGATTGGATCCCCTTATCTCCATGAGATATTTATAAACTACCATGAATGTGACTTGGTTTTATCAATTCATCATACAAATATATATTAACCCATATCTTACAATCATAACTTATCAAACAACTAGGCTTAATTACTTCACTAAGATATCTTCACATACCTTCTTGCAAGGCCTAAAACAAGGTTTTATAGGACACCTTGATGCCTTAACCTATTTTATCCATGTTATGACCTCAAAACAACATTAATTAAGTAGATATGAGACACTTGGACCTATACCTTTCTCTCAACATGTCTTCAATGTCCTTTTAGACATAGTTATCAACTTAGGCTTGACCTTTCACTTGGTTTCTAAATAATTCTTTTCAATTGGAAAATAACACCTTTGACATTATTTCAAATCTAATGTATGTCCTATAGTAACACATAACTCACCTTGGTTTATGATTTGATCATGACTCATCTTGTCATCCTTCTTATTCTTAATCAACTCTACCAATACCATTATTCTTTGGTAGACCATTATAATCATAATAAACACTATCATCATCATACTTCAAGCTTGTGATTCTAATGATCACATTTAGGCTGCTAGGCCTCTCTTAAAGGACTAGCTCTAATACCAATTATTTAAAGAACATCCACTAAGATTGGGGGGTGAATCAATGTCTTCACATAATATATTCAATTTCACTTTATCATTTATGAATCATTCATTCAAACATATATTCAACCAATGTATAAATAGGCATACACAAGAGCATGAAGCATAAAACACATCATATATGTGGGAAAACCTCAAGGAGAATAAAATAAATTAAACCCTAAAAATGGACTTCATTACTATAATGTTAATATCCAAATTTAGTGAAGCATTAACTCTACAAGGAGAACCAACCCCTACCTATTCAAGCACCCACTCAACTAATCTTTATCAAGCACCAAATTACAAGGAGAAACCAACCACTTAAGTGAATCAATAACAACTTATCCACTTCAATAAATATTCTTCAAACACCAAATTACAAGGCAACTCTCAGCCCTTCAGAAAACACCAACTCAACTAACACTAAATTAATCACCTCAAGACACCTTTTTGCTTAACCAATAGATGGTGACCTCTTCTTCAGATATCTATCTAATATATCTAAATTCCACTCACTATCATACATTAGGAACACATCTATGATGTATCTCTAATATTATCTCAAAATATAATCAAATCATTTAGCTCGTCTCAACCTTTTATCCCTCTCAAAACAACCTCTTATTCAAAGTTGATTAGGTCATATGACCTTTTATTCATGAATAAAACACCAACTAGATAGTCATATATATTTATTTTACACTTATTTTATGGTCAAATAGACATTTTTTATCTTTTTAATATTTTATTTTATTCTCTCATCTTCCCAATTCTCTAACTATCCCAAATAAGCTTATTTGGCCTTCTTCTTATACTTGTCACTAATTCACTCACTCTCTCTATTGTCAAAATCACTAATCAATCAAGTTCAAGCCCAAAACATGTCTTTAGACATGTTAAATTCAATACTAAATCAAAATAGGATCACCATTATGTCATCCAAGCTCATTTAGACCACCTTCTCTTCTTAGGCCTACTAGAGACCTAATTGTGATTAGGTTTATCATTTTCACGTAACTACTTGAACCTATATGGCCCTGATGGCCTTCAACAAAGAACTCAAAAATCTGAAACACTTATATGGAAACTCAAATAACCTCCTCAATTCTCAGGAAGTCACAAATCCCTTTCTTACACCTTGAAAGCACCATTAGGCCTTAAAGATCAATTTGGCCTAATTAGCTCAAAAACACTATCTTCAAGGATGAAGCTAAAAAAACCTATAGAAACACATTATAGTAACAAAAAAAATATGGATAAAAACTTAAATATATTAGGTTAATTAAAATGTACATTATAAAACTAATATTAGGATCTAAAGACTTAGGAACACCTCATCAAAAATCTCACTCGAAACTATCAATTTGTTTAGAACCGAGTCATTAGCAATTTAACCTAAACCATTAGTACATGAAATTTACAACAATCCATATGAATTTATAATATCCCATAAAATATATATAAAATAACCATATTATTTATATATTTTTTCTAAGGATATAATGTTTTAGGAATAACTCTTCACTCAGCTTACTCAAGTCTGTCAAAACACCTTAGTAACCAGTCATGCATACTTGGACCTACAACACTTGAGATAGAACTTCACATGAATAATAAATAATAATAATGAAAAAATTATATCTATATAACACCATAATATTATTTAATCACTTCCAATTTGGGCATACTTACTTAGGAACACCAATCTTACTAACACATAGAAAACTACCAACAACATTGAAAACACAGTCCTAATGAATGTTATTTTAAATTTTTTTAAGGACACTTACAAAAATTATAATTAACATGAATAGTTATTATGTGATATTTATAACATAATTAAATAAATATATCAAAATATATAGTTACAACTATGAGTCTTGCAGACCAATTTGTTGACCTTTTCTCTCATAGTCCTTACACAGCTAGACAAGCCATTTTGGTTTCCATACTTAAACTTCTTATGATAACTATATATATATATATATATATATATATATATATATATATATATATATATATATATATATATATATATATATATATAATTTATAGGTAATATATATCCCAAAAAAACTTAAACATGTTCACTAAACACATTTAATCCTATAATAGAGTTTCAAACTATTTACTCCATCTTACATATCTAGAACTACCATTCTACCTTGAGGACTAGTCATCATGATTATGTCTTTCATCACATGTGTGGAAACTTTTAGGAACTATTGATATATGTGTATTATCCTATGATATATTTAGGTTATTATAACATAGAGATATATAATTTTCAAGTGACAATATTGGTCTTACAAACCAGTTTCATAATCTTACATAATCACAGTCTTAACTACACAAGAGAGGTTAACTTATGAATAACTTTCTCAACATATCCACTGATCATAAAAACATATATACAACATGAATTTGTACTATAGGTATTGAAAAAAATTCCCATGTAATTTTATCCCTTCCTAATCCTTGACAACTCATCCCTAATCTCGTTCTCACTTCTTCTTAGTTTTTTTCACTACCTTCCTTGCTAGGCTTTTTTAGTGATAACTCAAATTCCATGAACATTTTAGCATATTTTAAATTTTTAACTTACTAAAAAACAACCATGGTAATAAGATATAGGTTTAAAACTTCATTCTCCATCTGCTTTCATGTTTTGACCTTGTTGACCCTGCCTGTTACATAAAAAATCTAAGAAATAAGAGATTTATTGTAGCTTTCACTGACCTTTGTGAAAGAAAAATGGCACAAAGAGGTTCCTTGAAGATTCAAATACATGATACAATATTAAAAATCAGTAATCTAATCCATTTTTATCCATTTAAAGAAATATCTTCCATTCCGGGTCACTATGGCAGTTTTAGGAGGGTTTAGACTGCCTTCCACTCTTAACAATCATTCATAAAGCTTAGGACCTTAATCCAAAAATTAATGCCAATAAAATTGAGATATAATAATTCAAAAAATGCCATGAGATTATTTGATCATCATGCAAAATTCTCATGTTCCAATGAGCATAAGAAAATCATTTTTGGGTCTAAAATACCTCATTCTAACATTTAAGAGACTTTAAATTCACTTTTTATGCTTTTTCTTGAAATAAAAGACCTAAAAATTCATAAAAAATCTTGAAACAACCTTTAATAACTCTATAAAATCTCACATGAGCTATATCACCTTGGAAACCAAACTTGACCACTCATTAGTCCACACTAGGTCACTTTACACACTAAGCCTATACCTATAAGCCACACTTAGACCATGAACACATCTTGAAATGTCTTTTAATACTATAAAAAACTCATAATAATGTTATTAAATGTCATACAATGATCACACACTACCAATATTATTCTCAAAATCCTCATACTACTAACCTCATCATGATACCAACATAATGCCTTCTCACCAGGTCTCTTCATGTAATGAGTAAGCATAAAAATTGACCTTGGAACTCTTATAAAGAATTATTTGCCCCATTATCATGATTACACAAATTTATAAACTATTTCATGATTGTACTGACATAAGTTACCAAGATTCATTATGTTTCATGCATACACCTTCTGAGAGGATCCTCCTATAATGAATTGATAAAAATGCATGAAATAAAAGATTTATAAAAAAAGCAAAATAACTAAAATGATTATATTGATCAGAATCCACCTAAAGAGGGAAACCTCCTTTGAGAAATCTCAATATAGTAAATTCATGGATGCCTTCATTAGCCTCGACACTTAGTTATATACTAATACTAATTTAAACAACTACTACTTCTCATGAAAGTGGGATAATATAAAATGTTCACAGGATGACTTACAAATCATATGCATCCATAGAAACTATTACACCAAAAAAATAAAGGTAAGGGGTATCATGAGTTCTTAATATCCTCTCCTTCTTATAAAGATATTTGTCCTCAAATCTTTAGATGTGGGAATTGGTGCTGAATCTAAAATAGTGGTTCTCATATTGAATCCTCTAGTTGCATTCCATGCCACTAAATTAAAACATTTGTAATGGAGTGAGAGTGAAGTTGGCATATATGCCTATCCAAGATTACCTTTGGATTGATAAGGATGGATCCTTCATTATCAATTTCTATTAAAATAGTCTATACTCAAATGTTTATGCTAAGAACTTTCTTTAGACAAGATACATGAAATACTAAGTGAACCTGGGAAGAAGGTGGGATCTCCAACTTATAAGCAACTAAACCAATCTTCTAGAGAACCTTAAAGGGGACATAGAACTTGGGAGCCAAATTATGATGACCTTTAAATTTTAGGAAGGATTTCTTGTATAGATTCAAGTAAATAAAAACCATATCACCTACTCAAAAAGTACAATTAAAATAGTGTTGATCAACCTATTGTTTCATTTGATTTTATGCCATATGTAGATTTCCCATAAGGTGCTGAAGGTTTGATCCTAGGTTTAGAGAATCATTTCAATCACTTAAAATAATGAAATAATGGGGGTGTATGGAAGGAGCACTAGTGGTGCTTGACCATATACTACTTCATATGGAGTCATTTTCATTGAAGTTTGATAGGAGGTATTGTACCACCATTGAGTGAGTGGAAGCCACTTTGGCTATTGATGTTGTTTTTCTAAGGTGAAGTAACTAAGGAAAGTATCCAAGCATTTTTTGATAATTTTAATCTACCCATCCATTTGGGGATGATACCCAAAACTCATCTTTAGTTGAGTGCCTTTATAGTGAAATAGTTATATCAAAAAATAGCTAGTAAAGGTTGCATTACAATTTGAGACAATGGATGAAAGAATGCCATGAAGATGGAAAATATTGTCCAAGAAAATTTGTGTGACTATAGAGGAAATATGGGGATGGTTGAGGGCACAAAAATGACTATATTTGGAGAGGAAATCAACCAAAACCAAGATCACTTTTTATCCTCCATATTTAGGGAACCCCTCAATAAAATCTATATAAATATTAGTCCAAATCCTAGTAGGGATGGGCAAGGGTTTGAGAAACCCAAGGATGAGTGTTATTTCACCCTTGTTGTATTGGTAGGTACCACATTCAACCAACATTTGTTGAATTAACTTTTTCATTCCCTTCCAAAATAAGTTACATCATGCCTACTCATAAGTTTTTAGAAACCTTGAGTGCCTTGTATATGGAGAAGCATGGAGTTAATTGATTAAAGCCTACTAAAGATCTATGCTCTAGGGAAGCACCAAATGACCCTTGTATTATAGAGTAGCACTATGACAAGATAATATAGGGATTAAGAGCTAACTATTTAATGATTTGAGATAATGAGGAGTCATTAACATACCCTTAATATATAGTGTCTAACCAATGTATAATAGGCATGGAAATATCTAAAAGGGAAGCTTGGTCTACAAATGCATAAGATAGAGCAACCACCACAATATTGTCCTTACCCTTCTTATAAATGATCTCATAGTCATAACCCATAATTTTATTGATCCATTTCTATTGCGATAGGGTGGAGACCCATTGTTCAAGGAAATATTTTAGACTATAGTGATTAGTTTTGATGCAAAAATGATTCCCTAGTAGGTATTGCCATCATTTTTATACTACATGCAAAATGGCCATAATTTCCCTCTCATATGTAGATATTAATAAATTATTTATAGAAAGGGATTTGATGTTTAATTCCATGGTGCATCCATCTTGGAGGATAACATCACCAAGTCCATTTTTTTCAAGCATCACTCTTAATAGTGAAGGTCTTGGCAAATTTTGACATAGCTAGAATAGGTGTAGTACACATAGCTTGTTTCAGTTCTACAAATGCACAATCAATAGCTTGTGTCCATATAAAAGAATATTTTTTCAATATAAATGTCAGTGGAGCTCAATATTGTTGTAATATTTGACAAAGTTGTGATAGTATCCAATCAACCCCAATAAACCACAGAGGCTCTTGAGTGTCTATTGATAAGGCCAATTTGTCATTGCAACTATTTTTTAAAGATTTACTTGAACCTCTTGGGCTGAAACAATATACATGAGATACTCCACTTTATCTTGACCAAAATCACATTTGGACTATTTTTCACAAAGATGATTTTCAAAGAGAGTTTTCAGTGCAAGTTTTAGATGGTGGAGATGCTCAGAACATGTTTAACTTTATATGAGGATATCATTGAGTAAGACTAGAATGAATTTTTGTAGGTAGGGTCAAGATATTTTATTCATCAAGGCATAGAATGTTGATAGAGTATTATTGAGGCCAAAGGGCATGACCAAAAAATCATAATGACTATCATCCATACAAAAATATATCTTAAGGATATCATCCTCATGAAGCTAGATCTAGTGATATCCAGAGTAGAGATCCAACTTGGATAAAAAATGAGCACCATGAAGCTCATCAAGAATATCATCAATAATAGGCATTGGATACTTATTATTGATTATGATGTGATTAAGTATAGGAAGTCAATGCATAGGTACCATGACCCATATTAATTCTAGATAAGGAGAATTGGGGAAGAATATGGATTGGTATTGGGGTGGATAATGACTTGCTTTAGTAAGTCTTAAATGAGTGTCTTAATCTTGATCTTTTACTAAAATGGGTAGTGATAAGGCCTAATGTTGGGAGGAATTCTTCTAGGAAGGAGCTAAATATGATAGTCATCTAGGTGTGAAGGTGTCAATCCTACTAGTTTAGTAAAGACACTTGTATACCTTTGTAGAATGGTTTGTAGATTAGAAATAGTAGAGGTCATTGATAGTTAAATTTGAATGAAATCGAGATAGGTAATGATGCTATGTGAACTATTATTAATAATCTTTTTCATGTGATGTAAACTTATGATACTGAGAGACCCTTACTTTAAGTCTTTCAATGTGTGTTTTTATCCATTATCTAAAAATTACATCCAAAGTTTAACAAAATCCCATAATATGGGTCAAAGTGTGTGTAACCTTTATGCTCCTAAAAAACATCACAACCACCTAATGGAAAGACAAACATGTTAGAGTGCAAGTTATAATCTCCAATAGAGATACACACATTGTAAGACCTCTCTTTACAATTTAATATGCCCCCATTGGTAATCATGACTTCAAAGCTGGAGAAAGGATGGATAAAATAATAAACCTATTTGGCAATCTGAGGGTCAATGAAGTAATGAGTACTACCTGAATCAATGTGTATGGTAAGAGGGAACTTATTGAAGTAACCCCTGACCCACATGGTTTATGGGGTGTTGATGCCTACTAAAGCATGGAGAGATACCTCTGATTTGCCTTCTTGAGAAATAGGTTCCATAATAAGTGAATCTTCTTTTGGATCATCTATTATATCATAAGCATCTTTGAAAACTTTAGTTTTGGGAAGAGAATCCACATCTAGTAGGTAAATTTTTCTCTCTACACATCGATGTCCTTTAGTAAAATTTTCATCATAATTATAACATAGTTCTTTTTCTCTATGGGCTCACATCTTTGCTTCAGTCAAATGCTTGATATGAGTGATTTTGGGGGCTAGCATCTTTTGAGATCATTGTTGAGTTGTATTTTTGAATAAATTAAAATTATATTTGAATCACTTCTGAGTTGTGATCTTGTCCTCTACCAACTTAGCCAACCCTAGGGTTTCCTTCATTATGTTGGGATGGAATATTTTGACCTCTGGTTGAATTGCATCTTTTAATCCACTGACAATGAAACTATTGAATAATTAACTGGATAATCCCTCTATGTGATTAGCTAATTTTTCAAATTCTATTAAATATTTTCTCCTAGTTCCTCTTTATCAAAGTTTAGTGAGTACTCCCATGAAGTCATCAAAAACACTAGGGACAAACCGTTGTAAAATGATGGTGCAAAAATCAATCCATATGGGCTCATCATGATATTTGGTATACAAATAATACCATTGAAAGGATTCATGTTCCAAGTGAAAGGATGCAAGTGGGACCTTGTTGGCATAAAACTTATTATGTAGTCTAAAATATTCTTCTTCTTGATAGATCCATCTAGTTAGATCTACACCATAGAGTTGAGAAAAATTAAGCTTCAACTAATGAAAATTACTATAATAAGAAAAATTGGTGTCTAAAGAGGACTCTAGATACCATCTATTGTTCATGGTTGTATGTTGAAGATTGAGATTGAGAATTGTTTTCATCAAGATCTTTGATGTGGGTCTTGAGGGCAATAATTTCACCCTCCATGTTTTTGGCTCTTGTTTAAGTTACTGTCATGACCAAAATAAGATATTTTTTTGGAATGGGTAGGAAAATTAGAATTAAGACATGTTTAGTAAGATAATTTTTTAATTTGGGCAAAATCAGAATGGGTAAATGTAGTTTTACTAATTTTTTTCATTATGGGAGTATGATTGACAAAGGTGAGGATAGTTTCAGAAGAGGAAATGGAAAAACTAGAAAATTTATCAAAGAGGGTCAAAAGAGTAGAAAAGGTATATGAACACTATGGAAAACATTTGAGGCAAATGGATAAAAATAAAACTCATGGCAAAACCCAAAAAAAAGTTAAAATTGAGATTTGTAGGAATTAGGAGTGTAATCAGGGTATGGGATCTCTAGGAAGAAAATATGGGGAATGAAATTTTAGGTGTCCATATAAATTTTGAGGATCAAAAAAGCTGCAAATGGAGAGATATGGAAAAAATGAAAAACATTTACTCTTATTTTTTGTCTAGTTGTAAGTCCTCTTAAGAGTCTTCTGATACTCTTTAAATATTTTTATAAAATTGATAGAATGGAGATTTCCCAGTTTCTAGTTTCTATTAATTATTTGTCTGCATGTTCTCTGATAGTCTATAGATACTATGTTGATTGATTTTTTGGATAATATACTAGAATTATTTTAAAACTAATAGAAATGGACCCCAAGTTTTAATGGATACCTAAGGGTTTAAATATATCACTCTAGCCACCAATGCCATCTAAGAAAGTACCACTCTCCATAAATGTTTTGTCCATGGATTTACCTCTAAGAAATAACTCTTCATTTTCCTTATGAATGTGAACTTCTCAATTAGGAAGGGGCTATTGCTCATTTTACTGGTAGGTCCTCTTAATGGGCCAACTACTTTTGAGTTCATGTGGTACTCCTCATAATGAGTTTTATGGCTTTCACCCAAGCACTTCCCATAGTTATCCAAACAAGTTTTTACCCTGATAAAAAATATATTGTTGTGATACAAAAATAATTTAAATGAATTATTCCATAGAATAGATTTAAGATTTTTTGAAAAAGTACTGACAAAAATTATGTAGTAGAATAAAGTTAAGACTTTCTCAAAGAAAACAAAATTGGCCCTAGAAAATGCTTCGATACCAAATGAGAGGATCCTCTTATAAAAAAATGATAAAATTCATGAAATAACATATTTATAAAATTAATAGAATCACTAAAATTATTATATTGATCATAGGCCACTTCGAGGGGGTAACCTCATTTGAGCAAACTCGATATAATAAATTCATGGATGCCTTCATTAGCCACAAAACTTACTTATATACTAAGTATAATCTATGAAAATACTATTTACCATGAATGTGGGATAAAAAAATTCTCACAAGATGACTTACAAAGTATATGCATCCATAACAACTATTACACTAACAAATTAAAGAGAAGGGGTAGCACCAGTTCCTAACACCTTCTCACAGGGCTAAACTAGGCTTCTAAAGACAAATAGTACTCAATTACTTGAAATCAAACAAGATATATCTCAATGATATCAACCAAGAACATTATTCAATCAATATTCTTTGAAAATAACACTACTCTCAACAAGATCATGAGCTTGTCACATCACAACATTGTGCTAAGACCTCACATAGAATTCAAAGACTACTATGCTCAAGTCATCATGAACACTTACCATGAAACACAATAAGAACATATATAGAACATAAATTATACTCATAAACCTTTTACATCAATGAAAATATCAATGCCTCAATCACAATAATAGGAACCTCAACAGGTGTGTCATTGGGTTGATATGGGGGTTGATGAGGGATATCATAGGGTTGGTGTGATGCACCATAATGTTGAAATGGGTGAATTTAGGGATGATATAGGTTATAATAAGATGGATATGGATCATAATGTAATTTTAATGGATCATAAGGTTGTTCATAAGCATGTGTGTGATATTAGTCTACCTCATATGTAGCCATAAATCATCACAATGGAAATGAAAATCAATGAACTATAAACAAGAACCTTCATAACCTTTAAAATTATGACCAAGACGAGTTCTTAAATATACTAAAGATGATTGTAAGGTACTGATGTGAAGGATCTAATGGTTGAATCTGGTCCCACTAGGCATTCCATAACTATTAGCAACCTAAGTTATGCTCTATTAAAAGAGAGTTTTTATTTCTTCTTTAAACATGGACTAATATGGGAATGTTTAAACATGAAATAATATGGGAATGTCTTAAATGTTGTGTGTGACCTCATAACTAGACTAAACATCTAAATTATGGGGTTATCTCCTTTGGTACATAAGTTTATGGCTCAATTTGATAAAACCTACTTTACTTTGGTGATGAAAAGAGTCAAAAAGATAACATAAAATGAAAATATATAATAATGATAGTGAATCACCTAATGTAATAATTCATATACTCAATTTGGATTTCAACAAACACTATTAAGCAATGAAAATGACTAAATCTTATAACTCTAAGGACTCCTATGCAAAAGGGTTTCACATAAAGGTTTTACTAAGTGATCAAAACGTGAGGAAAGTGATGGAAGGCCTGATTCAAGGCACTAACCAATTAATATCTCCATTCCAATCTCAGACACTCAACATTCAAACACTATATGTAACCTACATAAGATCATCTACTAGTGACTAGGTGAGATTAGGACCTTCTAAGGGATAAAAACTACCACATGTGTAAATCAAACTAATTATAACAAACTAAACCTATATTAAAGAGTTTTAAAAATAGTCATTTATTATCTTAAGAGTTTGAAAAGTGTCAATCTTGGTAGAGTTTCCTCATGCCCAAGAGAGGGATTACAAACCAGAGCCTTTTTCCTAAATATATATCAAAATGAGAGAAGAAGAGGGAAAATGGCATCGAGGATAGAGTAAAATATCATCAATGACCATAGTACATTCATTACTTTAATTACATAAGTTACAAAAAGTCCTACAAAAGACTCTCTATGCTTGATGCTCTTCAATGAATCCTTAAGCATTAATATGGGGTAGAGGAAAATTTGGTTGACTTAATAAACCTCACTAAAGACATGGCTATGACCATTTTGGGTAAAAAATCTTCTCTTCTTGGTAGTTACAACATTAGTGAGATATAATTAGGCCATCAAAAAATGTATAACAACCTCTCCTTTTTTTGAGTATAAGATCAAGTCAAGAGAATGACTCCTTCCTCACTAATATATATGGAATATAAAATTAAATCCTTTAAGGAAATTACTTATTATGTGTAATAACTTGTATTGACCCTCTTTATCACCCTCTTTATGCCATCTTCAACTTTACTCATTGAACAAGTAGGCCAGTTAAGCTTAGTAGCATAGTGTTTGTGCTTGAGTAGCCATGGAAAACATACAAGAGACCTTAGGAAATTTTAATAAGTGATATTTAGGTATAAATCAAAGTCTCAAATCATAAGATAAGTCTCCTTGAGTAGTTCACACTTGCAAACTTGCCACACTAGATGACTAGGTCACCTTTTCCTTCATTTCTATAGATTTGCCATTTAGAATATAGCTATAAAGGAACTTACAAGTAGGATTTTAGACACATGATGAGTTGAGATGGTGAAACGAGTGCCAAAAAAACATCTCCAATGATTTGAAACTCTTAAACTACCTTGTACCTCTTTTTATTCTCTTTTTCCTAAAAACTTATTATTTTTTGATAGGTCTATATACCATATGTATAACAAAGTAGCATGGTCATGACCCTCTAATTGTACTTCATGGTTCAAGTGTTCATCAGGTCATTCATGGGTTTTTATTTTAAAAAATCTTCACCTTTTTCAAGACTATTTACAATAGGGTTTAAGGAGGGTTTTGGAGGTCCACCATCTTAATAATGGTTCATAAAGTATAGACCTCCAAACAAAAACATATTGTTATGTATATTTAGTCCGTATACCCCTTAAAATTTATTGAGCAACTTGAGTTTCCATGCAAAATGTGTGTTAAGATATGAACATAGGGAAGTGTGTTTATAGTCTTTTACATACAATCTAGATATGTTATCACTCTTAATATTGGTTCATAAACCTATACCCCTAAATATAACTCTTTATATAATGTATTTCAAGTGCATAAGAATCCTCAATTCCCAATAAGATAATTTACCTTGAATCTTCTTGTGATGAAAGATCTGATCATTGAAATAGGGAATTTGAGCTAGCTATGTACACTTTACAATTTGAGATGGTGATAAGATTGAGTTTAGTTATTATCTTACATTATTATACTTCAAATTATGTCTTTAAGACCTTAATCATCATTTCACACCTCATCAGAGTCCTAGTTCTTCTTGTAGAAGGTTATCGTATACTTCAACAAGATGTTGGGTGGCCAAATTGCCAATAGTTTCTTCATCATTGAGTAAGAGGAATCACTTTCAAAAGATATGAGGTCACCCCTAGGTAATACAAATCTAATTCCTTAGTTTATAGTAGGTTTGTTCATAAATAGAGGTTCAAGAATACCTTTCTCATATGGTCCTAGAATTTTACTTGTATATTCTAAACTATCCATAATTCGATTAGGGATAGGGTACTTAAGATTCTAAATATAATTGGTGAGACATCATCATATAATCAATATCCTTCAATAATGGCCTCTTGATCCCGATTTGATGAAGTGACTAGTATAAATATAACTCATTATTTTTGTGTGCTTTGCTTCTACCAAATCATGTTTGTCTTATTAAAGATTTTATAAGGTTAGGTCTTCCATAGGATTTGGGAAATTTGTGAAACTTTACAATATGAAAATCATCTTTCAAATAGTATGTGGAAATGCTTGTGTCCTCAATAGTAAGTTGGTTTACAAAGGTTGTAGGAAATAGATCAGCCAAATTGGAGGGAGGATCACTATAGTTGATATAATTGGATTTAGGTAGTTCATAAACTATTTATTTTTTCTTCTTGGCTACAAATTTAGAACTAGGACAATAGTCATAATTCTTGAATTAAGATTCTAAGTGTTTACAATATTGGTATGGTTGTAAATCATTGTAAATGGTGACACAAATTATAGAATGGGGGAAAATAAAGTATTGATACAAGATATAAGGGACAAAATGAACTTAATATATCTAAGGATGACCAAGAAGTACAATATAAGTAATTAAATGTCCACAGCATGGCATAAGGTATCACAAGTTTTAGGCCCAATAATGATTGGAAAGAAAATGGTCCATGAAGACTCTCTTTTAGTGTTGTCATATGCCTTGATCATGATTGTTTTTGGTACAAGTCCTTGGTAGTATATCCTAGCCATTTTATCAATTTTAGAGACACTATATTCAGCCTTGAACCATTGTCTATAATAACCCACTTGATCTTGTGATGTACGATAATGACCTCAATATATAAAGCATTATTGTGGATAGACTAAGGGAAGATATATTTTATTGATTAAAAGTAAGTTGTTGGCTTAGAGATAAATGTTTCACAAGTGGATAGGGTTAATGTCTTTAGGAATAGTGGACCATTAGAAGAAGTCATTTGGTATTTTCCTATGAAATTTTTGCATATGCAAGATATATAAGATAGAAATTTGTGCATACGTTTTTCTTAATTGATCATAAATACTACATGGTTTCTCATAATTAGGATGATAAGGTTTGGATTTATCTAGTATAGTGTTTAATTTAAGCTTGGAAGGCATAGGGTTCAAATTTGGCTCAATATTAGAAGAAGGTATAGGGCCCTAAAGGGTAACTCATGAGCATCTAGTTATACTTATGTAATTTTGAGTCAATGAGGAGTCATAAAAATTATAAGAATTATGTGGTGATCTATAAATAGTAACTTGAAAAAAATTTAGTCTAATAGAATTTATTGAACTTGGTGTGTCTTTACTTGAAAAAGATGGTGACAACCCTAAAATAGAGGGACTAGTGCTTCAATAAGTGTTGTATGGTTCATGGGTTTTGACTATAAAGGGATTATTTAAGATAATTTAGACTTATTACTAGTCCACCTTCAATAAAAACTATTGAAAAAATGTCTAAATTATTCTAAATTTTAAAAATCTAAATTTTTTCTAATGTAATATATGGGGAATAGATCCAAATTATTAGCACAATCCTAGTCTAGTTGATTTTGAATATATGAGAAATATTATTTTTATAACATTCTCTCTAGTCTAGTTTTAGGGAATAAGTCCAAATTATTTTAAATGGTCCTTATAATGGTGGCAATGTGATTACTAGACATACACCCCATGATATTATTATAATCATAAGGCATGGTATTGTATCCCAGGTTATTAACTTGGGTACTATGATTATGTTGGTTTAGATTTTGACCTTGTCCTTGCTAACATTGGCCCCATCCTTGGTTTATATTAATCCATTTATATTATTAAATATGCTATTATTATTATTCCTAATAGGTGGTCTTTTCTACCTGTTTGAATTCAATCTCTCTACTCTCATATGATGTCCTCAATAATATGCCTCAATTGTACATAGCGATAATTAACATGGCCAATGACATGATGGAAATTATAGATCTCATATTCTTATTAATAGTCCATTTTGGGTTGTTTTTCATAAAGGGTTTCAACACAGGACATGTGATCAAATTGGCTACCACTCTATTCTACAATACTATCTCAATAAGTTATCTTAGCTTGTTGAATTGTCTATATTATGAACCTATTAAATGGAGATGATATTTTAAAAGTGGTTGGTAGATTAGCTTGTACATTTAGCTTTAAAGGAGATTTCACTATTTGCACATTCCATGATTTTGTTACTCAATTACCCACCATGTTCTTGTTCTTATTAAAATATTTAGGTTTCTTCATAGTAATATCTTGAATAGGTGGTTGGGTCTAATTAGATGTTTGACCCTATGAATAGATTTTCACAAGTCCCTTGGTGATAAGTGACTTATTTCTTTGTACACCAATATCAATAATTTATTAAAATGTGTCAGCATGAGAGAGTCTTAGATTATTGTCTACCTCGGGGTGTAGATTATGTACAAAGATGTTAGCTAGTTGCTTATCCAATAAGTTATGTTAAAAATGACCAATGAGTTCCCTCAAGATAAATAAGTTGTTAATATAATAAATTTATATGCACATGAAAATTAGGTTTGTTTATACCCCCTCTTCTCTCAAAAAATTATACGATGACATGTAACTTTGGGATACTCACCCTACACCAATAGTACTCAAAGGTAAATGTGGTTTATCTAAAAACTATTAGTTATGATTGATCTAGATGTTTCCATATGTGTGTATTTTTAGAATCACAATGATTGAGAGGGTGGGTGAATCAGTCTATAATTTTTTTTACAAATTTAGTTTATCATTTATGAACCATCAAATCAATATAGTGAACTAGCAACACATCAAGAACCATGTATATGAGTATGAGACAAGAACATAACACATAAAAAACTTATTTGTGTGGGAAAACATCAAGGAGGGTAAAAAATAGTGATATAAATAAATGGAATACAATCCTATAATATAAAAAAAATTCTTTAGTGAAGTACCAACCCCAACAAGTCAAGCACCCACTCGACTAAGCTTTAGCAAGCACCAACCTATAAGGAAGCACCAACCCCATAGATGAATCAAAACAAACTTATCCACCTAATTTATTTTATCACATTATAAAACTATTTTTCTCACACAATAGATGATGATCACATTCTTTATCTCTTCTCGCTCTTATATCTCTCTCAAACTATCTTCTAAGATTCTTTACTCATCTAGGTCACTTCATGATAGATTAGGTCATATGACCTTGATATATATCATTTTCAAATATTAATGATTTTTTATTTTCACCCATATTATGGTATAAAATACCTCCTTCATCTATTTAAGGTGTTATTTCCTTTTCTTTCACTCTCTTATTCTCTAACTTCTCAATTAGGCCTATTAGGCCTTATTTTTATTCTGTCCTCTAGCTCACACACCTCTTGTTCAACCATACATACTTTCACACATGGATTATAGTTTAAATATGTTTTATAACAAATTTAATACATGAATAACTCATTATAATAGATCTTCCTCAACCTAGAAAATAAAAAACTCTTTTAGGCTTTAAGGAGATCTAATTCAATTAGGACTTCATTAATACACTTACCCTTTGATCTCCTTGGATAAATTTAAAAATCCACACACAAAAGAAACAATTAATATGACACTAAAATATATCCATAATAAGATAATATTAGGTCCATGCCACTTTTTATCTTAATCCACCACTTGAAGTACACTATTAGTACTATTTACATTAGGCCTTCACACACATAGAAAGATTTACCAAACAAAACATAAGCATGTAGAAAATTTAGTCATATATCAATGAAAATAAATCTCATGAAATTTTTTTATTAAATTTAAAAAATCATCAAGTTATTTATACTTTTCAATTTAGGTCAAGAGGACTCAAACACTTATTTACAAATAGCCCACTCAAAACTGCTAGAATTCTCCAAAACCCAATCATGAATAACTTGATCTTCAACACATGAAAGAAAACTTACCATGACCTTTGATAATTTAAAAATATAATTTTAAATATATAAACAGCTATAAAATACAAAAATCATAAGGTTTAATGTCAAATATTGGTCTTGTAGACCAATGTTTTGACCTCACTATGCACAAACCTCAATGAGCCAAACAAGTCAACTTATGAGCAACTTTTTACCATATTAACTGATCTCTAAAACTTATTAAAAAAATTATCATTTCTTAAAATTACTAAAAAACATCTCCATTCCATTTGTTTCATGACTCTATTGTGATAACACATTCCTAATCATCTTCTCTCTGTTGCCTAGGTTTCTCACTGTTTACACCATTAGGATTGTTATTGAATAGCTAAATTGGATGATGAGTTTAAAATAATTTAGGGATATAACCTATAAATAAACATTAATGGACATGAAAATGATTCTCAATATTCATACTCCATCCATTTTCATACTTTGACTTAGTCAACTCTGACTGCTACAATAAATATATGAGAAACTTGTACTTTCTTATATGGTCTATTCACACACCTAATAACTCAATCACACTTGGAAGTGCCTGGGAAAGCTTAATATATGATATAATAGTTTTTAAAGTTTATTAAGACCATTTTTATATATTTTTAACAATATATTTCACATTTGGTCTTTATTAGGATTATAGAGAGGTTTAACACTTATTTCGGTGTTAGTGATTGTTCATAAAAGGATTTCCCCTTAAATCCAAGACTAATGCCTATAGTTGTAAGATAAGACCCTTAAAAATCTCACCTTAACAACTTAATTTACCATGTATAGGTTGCACATGACAATGAACACTTGAAATTCCTCATGTTTGGATGGCTTTATTCTATGTACTCGAGAGACCTCAAAACTAATTTCTATGTATTTTATTTCAAATCATGACCTCAAACTTTGTAAAAATTATTAAAACAACATAAAATACCTCTATCCACTATCACATATGTAAACTTGTCTTGGAAACTAAACCTCATGCCTCATTAGGCCATGCTCTCACCACCTTGATTTCTACACCTAAGTAGTCACACCTCATTAAGCCTTCAACTAACCTTAAAAACTATTTTTAAGATACCAATAATTCATTCACATGCTCACAAAATGTCAAAAAATCATTTTACAACCTTATCTCACTATGCAACCAAGCTTATTCCTTCCCATAAGGTATCTTCATGCCATAACTAAGTTTCACAAGACACTTTATCCTCAATGACACTTGATATCAATCATATATAACCTTTGAAGGCCTGGAAACATCCATATCATCATGATACCATGCCTCTTCATGCACAAGACAAGGATTCCTATGCACATACCTTCTAAAGACACTACTAGGCTCAATCACTTGACAACTTTGACAACAATTACCTTCCATGCTAACCTTTACATCACTCATTCTTGTTACAACACAAAACACACTAGAGCACCACTAAGACATCAAAGATAATCTATGAAGGCAATCAATGATATCAAACTTATCAATAACCTTTAACATCAATGATAAAATTAATGCCAAACCTTAACTATAGAAATACTGCTTAATACTCTCTTTTTTTCTCATTGATGGAAAAACATACTGCAAATAGATCATTCTCATCTCCCCCATTCTAGTTTTTCTCCCCCTTTGATATAAATGAAAAAGTGATGTCTGCAACTCCTTGTATCACATTTCTTACAGCCAAAATACTCAACACACAAGACTATGAGTTAATAAGTCATAATATAAACACGATCCCTTTATCTCCATGCATACCTTCATGGATTGACTCACTTGATCTTGGATCCAATGAATCACCTGATTATCTCCCCCAAAGTACTTAACTTCTTTAATGATTTCTAGGGGAAGTAATTACACCCAATTTCTATCTTAGGTGCTAAAATTTCACCTTTGGAAGTTGTTTGGACAAAAAAATTTAATCTAACCTTATGTAGAAACATATTCAAGTCTAAATTTTTTTTCACTTACATACTCCCTTAGAAAATGAGACTTGATGGGACTGTGCTTAATCCTTGAGTGTAATATAATGTTATTTAAGAAACTTATATCACTTGTATTCTCACAATAAATAGGGATAGGACCATCATAATCCACCTTGTAGTCTTTTATGGTCTATCTCATCCATAGGACCCAAGTGCAACATGAAGTTACTACAATTTACTCAACCTAACAAGTGGATAATTATATTAATGGTTTCTCCTTGCTTAAGCATGAAACTAGGCACCCACCTAAGAATAAATCTCTTCCACTGCTACTCTTCCTTTCATCTAGACTTCCTACCCAATCTGTATCTATATAGGTTGTCAATTTGAACTCCTTACTCCTTGGATACCACAACCCATACTCCATAGTCATCTTGAGATACCTAATTATCCTTTTGATTACATGTAGATAATTTTCATTTGGATCTACTTGAACCCTTCCCATAAAACCTTCTACTAGCATGATGTTAGGTCTATAGACAATGGTATATATCAAACTTATAATCATTGACATATATGACACCTGATCCTTTAAAGACTCATCTCCATTACTCAACTTACACCTTGTGATCATAGGTGTACTAACTACCTTGTAATCTTTGATTTAAAACTTCTTCAACATCTCTCTTATGTACTTGGATTTTGAAATGAATATACCATTTTCAAATTGAGTAATTTTCAACCCAAGAAATAATGATAGTTCTCTTAGCATGGACATCTCAGTCTCTTTATTCATAACCTATGAAAATCCCTTGGTCATGTTATCATTTTTTCACCAAAGATGATGTCATAAACATATAAATACTATTAACTAATGGTCATCTTTTGAATTTATGTATAGATTACAATCTATAACTCCTCTTTTGAATCCTTGAGCAAATAGATACCTATCAAACTTGGCATACCAAGCTCTAGGAACTTGATTTAGACCATAAACAACCTTTTTCAATTAGTAAACATACTTCTTGTCAATTGATAGTGAGAACCCCTTGGGTTACTCAATGTACACCTCATTTTTATAAATTCCCATTCAAAAAGGTAAATTTTACATCCATTTGGTATACCTTGAACCCTTTGAATCTTACATATGTTAGAAACAATCTAATGGCTTTCGATATTGTTACTAGTATAAAGGTCTCCTCAAAGTCTAACCCTTGAATTTATACACATCCCTTTCATTGAAATCAAGCCTTGTTCCTAGTGACTTATCCATATTCATTCATCTTGTTTCTAAACACCCATTTATGTCAATGACATTCTTATCTCTAACCTTAGGAACTAGTTCCCAAGTCTCATTTTTCCTCTATTTGGTATAGCTCCTCATTCATAGAACCTATCCAAGATTTTCCTTTCCTTGATTATATAATATTATTAGGTTCAATATCAGATAGTAAAGAAACATTATCTTGATTTAGATTAATTACTAGTATTTTCCTTATTTGCATACCTACATTCTTTTTGTCAATGATTTGGCATTTAGGATGATCTCTTTGAACCTATATTAAGGGGATTTATAATTATTGTCTCTGCTCAAATTCTTATTCTTCCTCATCAACTTATATATTATCCACTTCATTATTGAATTCAAGATTATCTAAAGTATCCTTTGAATGTGAGTGTAATTTCCTTGTCTCATCAATCTTCACATTGTTGCTTTCCACTATCTTCTGCAACCTCTTATTATAAAATCCATAGGTTGAACTCATTGATGAGTATCCTAAGAATATGACTTCATTATATATAGAATCAAACTTTCCTAAGTCTTCATCATCTCTTTTGAATAAAAATTTATTCATAAACACTTTAAAGCGTTCCACATTAGTAGGTTTCCTCTTGCATAGTTCATAAGGAGTCTTATTGCCATTACTCCTTATTTGTAATCTATTAAAAATTTAGACTATAGTGGATACTACTTCTCTCTAATATATATCAGATAATATAGACTAATTTAGCATAGTTATATCCATCTCTTAAATTATCCTATTCTTTCTTTTTACTACCCCATTCTACTGAGGTATAATCATTGCTGAAAATTGTCTCCTTATTCCACTAATCTCATAGGAGTCATCAAAATAATTGGAAAAAAAAATCCTCCTTTGTTATATCTTAGGCTCTCTATCTTCTCATTCTTATCATTCTCAACAAGAGCCTTGAATGCCTTAAACTTGTCAAGAGTTTATAACTTTATTACAAGAATGTAACTCAAGTCATTCTTGTGTAGTCATCTATGAGTAACATGAAGTAGATATATCCTTGAATGATTTGAATTATTGTATGCCCACAGAGATTAGTGTGTATTAACTCAAAGGGTCTTAAAATAGAATAATCCTTAGACTTGAACCTTTTTCTATTTTTTTACCATGTTGGCATGCCTTGCAAAGTATATTTGTAGGTTCGGTGATCTTAGGCATGTTCTTCATAGACTTATTAGTGCTTATATTGACTAGATTATCAATGTTTAGGTGACCTAACCTTCTGTGCCATAGCCAAATTTCATCCATATTGATCATAAAGCATCTCTCCTTCTTGATCTCATTCAAACCATATAGATTATTCTTTATCTTCTTATCATTAATAATTAGCCTTCCTAATTTCTCTCTCCTTATCTCAAACCCTCTTTTATTGCACATTTGATTTACACAAAGCATGTTATGTTTCAAAAATTACACATACAACACATTTTGTGTCTTGGTATTCCCATTGTCCAAACTCAAGATACCATTTACAACTATATTGGTAGTCTTGTTGTCTCCAAATCTCACTATTCTTGCAATATTCTTCTTTAAAAAGATGAACTTCTTTTTGTCTCTTGTCATGTAGCTTGACTAAATGATATATATATACCATTTCATTCCTTTATTTTAAATGTGAAAGGTAGTTTGAGATAGCATATAATCCTCTTTAGTCTTTTTTTCCTCCTTAGAAAATAGTCTATCTTGACTCTTGAGCTCAATATGATCAATCCTAACTTGATTCATCTTCCATACCAATATTTGACCCTTTTCATGCACTCTAGGAGATTCGTAAATCTTGTTAAATATTTAGGACCTTCTAACTCTATTGTAATAAAATATTATAATGTGTCCCATATTATGATAGATGTAGAAAACAACATTTATGTACTTACCTCTTAACTGATCACTTCTTTTCCCATGGTCCCATGATAACTTATCTTTTATTGCATTGCGTTGCTTGATTAGTATTTTCATGTTGGTACTCTTGATTTATTTTGACTTCTCACACTCTTTTTCAAACTTTTCAAACTTTTATATGAGATGTTCATTCTCAACCTTCAAGGAATTTATATATGTCTTCAACTAGTGACACTCAACTTCCTTTGATCTAAACCTTGTATTGACATCTTCTAACCAATTATTGAGATCTTTGATAGTATTATTTTGATGCTTCAAATCATCAAGGGAAATTATGATCTCAACCTAAAGGTATAATTAAGTTTATCCTTCTTCACTATCATAGTATACTTCTTCATCATACATGTTATCTTATTCCTTTTGATTACTAGACATCTTGTGCTTCTTAGGATAACCTTCTATCTGTTAAACTTACTTTAAAGGACCATGATCTTATACCAATTACTGGAACTACAATAGCTAAGAGGTGGAGGGGGGTGAGTTAGTCTAAAAAAAGTTTAAACCGTTACTTTATCAATCATGAACTATCAAAGAAATATAGTGAACTAGCAACACATCAAGAACCATTTAAATAAGCATGAGACAAGAGAATAACATATATAACACTTATTTGAGTGGGAAACCCACAAGAAGAATAAAACCCACTAATCTCAACAAATGGATTACATTCCTAGAATACAAAAACCAATATTTAGTGAAGCACTAACTCCACATGGATCACCAACCCCAACTATCAAGCATTCACTCAACAAGGCTTTAACAAGCACCAACCTAAAAGGAGCCACCAACCCCCTAGGTGAATCAACACTGAATCAAACACATACATGATTTGATCACCTTTATAACACTATATTTCTCACATAGTATATGATGATCACCTTCTTTATATCTTCTCACTTTTTATCTCTCTTAAACTGCCCTCTAGGATTCTTCACTCAACTAGGTCTCTTCATGATAAATTACATCATATGACCTTGATTTTTATCAATAGTACCCATGTTAGATCTTCTTGATTATTTATATGTACCCCTTTGATGGTATATAAGACATCATTCATCTCTTCAAGGTGTTATTTCTTTTCTTTCACTCTCTTATTCTCTAACATCTCAATTAGGCCTATTAGGCCTTATTCTTATACAATCCTCTATCTCACACACCCATTTGTCAACCATACATTATTTGACACATGGATAACCCTTAAATTAGGTCTTATAACACATTTAATACATGAATAAATCATTATAATAGGTCATCCTCAACTTAGAAGATAAAAACATTTTTTAGGCCTTAAGGAGACCTAATTCAATTAGACCTTCATTAGTACACATTGTAGACACCTAAAATTGGACACAACTATCCTTAAACCAAACTTCATAATAATTCCTACCAAATAATGAAAATTAACCCTAAGAATCATTGAATGTCCCAAATTTGTCCATGGATCATTCATCAAAGCTCAAAATAGTATTGAGGTATCCCTATTTGGTAAATTCATCCATCACAGATTCATCCCCAATCATCTTGTTGCATCACATCTACCAATTTGGCCTATGTACCTATTAAGTGGGGCACCTTAAAATTTAATTAAATATTGAAAGAGCTAAAGGCTAATTAAATAAATCAACTTAATTAAACAAGATTAAATGCTTAGTTGAATTATTTATTTGAAGTTAATGAATAAATAAAAAATTAGATTCTAAAAATCAAAATATCCTATCCTTTCATCATTATCTTTATTAGTTTTCATAATATCCCAAAATATCTTAAAATGTCTAAATTTGAAAACTATGACTAGTAACTAAAAGTTATAATTGGATGATAACTTTTAAATCAACTAGATTTAGTAGTAACCCATCCTTCTAATTTGAGAACTATGACTAGTAACTAAGAATCATAAGTTCATGAAAATGTTTAACTCAACTCAACCTTAACTCACCTTAGGTGAGAGTTAATTCCTAAATCTATAAATACAAGTCCATACCCATTCATTTCTAAGCTTGGATATTATAGAGTTGTAATGTAGGATTTTCTTCATAAGATTCATACAATTAATATTACCATGCCCAAATATTAGTCCAAGATACAACAACCAAGACAAGGTAACAAGGAGAGAAGGAGCCAACAAGCTTCATTTTACAAACACTTCTTGATGCACAAGCTAAGCAATCCACTCAACAAAGCGTTTGGAGTTCTTAAGGAAGGTAGAGTATTTTGTGTCTTTTATGTTTTTGTTTTATTTTCATCTAGTTTTTTTTGCCTAAGTTTACCCTAAATATATAGGCTTAGAGAGTAAGTGTTAGTGTGTTTATTGAAGTTTTTGTTTCTTAAACTAACATGTTACTAACCTCTCTTCCTGGATCCCTATTATCACACATGTTTCCCACTGATCTCAATGAAACATTTTAAAACTCCACAAATGGTATAAAAACTTCATATATAACTCAAATATACCCATAATAATATCATATTATGTGCATGACACTTTTATCTCAATCCACCATTTGAAGCACACCATTAGTACTATTTACATTAAGCCTTCATACATAAAAAGGTTTGCTAAAACAAAATGAAGGATGTACATAATCTAGTCATATAGCCATGAAAATAAATATCATAAATAGAAAATTAATGAACTTGAAAAAAACACCATGTGATTGATACTTCAAAACTCAGGGAAAAAGGACTCAAATAGTTCTTTGTAAATGGCCCTCTTAGAACTACTAGAGCAATCCAAAATTTAGTCATGAACAAATTGATATTTAACACCTAAAAAAACACTTACCATGACCATTTATAGTTTCAAAATATCTTTTTAAATCTATATAAAACACTAAAATACAAAAATAATAAGGTCTAATGTCAAATATTGGTCTTGAAAACCAAATTTTTAACCTCACTATGCACAGACCTCATTGAGCCAGACAAGTCAACTTGGGAGCAACTTTTTACTATATTCCTTGATCTAAAAAACTTTTAACAAACATGAAAATGTATAAAAAGTATTGAAAACATCTGCATGCACTTTTTTCCATCACTCTATCATTATAACATATTCCTAATCATCTTCTTAATGTTGCATATGTTTCTCACTATTTACACCATGACACATGTTAGTGATTGGCTAAGTTAGATGAATGATTTAAAATAATTTAGGGATATAACCTATCTAGGAACCTTCATGGAAATGAAATATGAGTCCCAATATTCATATTCCATCCATTTATATAATTTGATGTGGTCAAATCTAATTGCTATAACAAATCTTTGAGAAACTATCACTTTTTATAAGGTCTATTCACAAATCTGACAACTCAATCACACCTGTAGGTGCCTATGAGAGTTGAATACATGATAAAATATTTTTAAAGTCATTTTTAGCCATTATAGGCTATTTTGAACAATATAATTCATATTGGGTCTTTTTTAGGGTTTTATAGATGTTTAACACAAGTTTTAGTGTTAATGATTATTCATAAAGGATTACCCCTTAAATTAAAACCCAATGCCTTTAATTATTAGAAAATAACCTTCCCCATCTCTCCTTAATATCTTAGGTTCCCATGCAAAGGTTACACATGCTAACAAACACCTTAAAATCCTTCTTATTTTTACATGCCTTCATTATATGTACTTGACAGACCTCAAAACCACTTTTCATTCCTCTTATTGCAAATCATGACCTCAAACTTTGTAAACATGATTGAAAAAACATATAATACCTCTATCCATTCTCACATATGCAAAATTGTCTTGGAAATTAAACCTCATATCTCATTAATCCATGATCTCACCACCTTGATTTCTAACCTAAGTATTCACACATCATTAGGCCTTGAATTGACCTTCAAACCTCTTTTTAAGCTCTCAATACTTCACTCACATTCTCTCATAATGCCAAAACATCCTTATACAACCTTATGTCACTATGCTACCAAGATTATGCCTTCACACATGTATATTCATACCATAACTAAGCTTCACAAGACACCTTGTCCTCAAATACATTTGATATCAGTCTTCTATAACCTTTACAATCATAAGAACATCCATCTCATCATTCCAACATGCCACTTCATGCACAAGACTAGGCATACTATGCAAATACCTTATCAAGACACTACTGAGATCAAGAACTTAATAACTTTGAAAATAAGTACCTTCCACAATTAAATTTGCATCACTTATACTTGTTAAAATAAAACACTCACTAGAGAACCACTAATTCATCAAAGACAATCAATGACAACAATGATGTCAGCCTTCTTAAGAAAATTTGACACCAATTAAAACATCAATGCCAAACCTCAACAATAGTAATAATTTTCAACATGGTTAATATCAGGGTATAATACATCATTTGTATTCAAGTTAATAAGATTATTATAAAATGGTCTTGTCTTCTTTACAACCATTACGTCTATCAATTTCTCAATGTAGTGAGATGTCTAGATTAGGTCATTATTTTGAGGGTATTAGTCTCTAAAAAAATTAGTTTTATTTCTCAAACTAATGTTTTAGTGATTCACCAACTCAATTTCTATACCTCACCATGGAGTGAGTTTGACAATATGTCAAGAGATGAATTCTTGGGTTAATGCTTCCCTGAAGAACTTATGGGGAGGTGATGAAATCTTGCTTACAAGTTAAGATGTAAGAAATAAAAATATAGGACTTTAAAGATCATTTTTATGATCTCCCAAGTCACTTAAATTTTTGGGAGTTCCTTTTCAACATTACTTATATGTTGAGACTAAGTGACAATATAATAAATGAAGTAGTTTTGGTCACCCAAGTTCCCAAAAGGGGATGGGGGGAGAGCATACATGCTAAGCTTAGTTTTTTTTTTTTTAAGGTCAAAGAACATTTAAACTAGTTTAACCAACAAATAAATGACAAAAAATGGAAGACTCTTAAGATCCCTAAGCTACCAAGAATGTTTGTTTTAAGCCCAAATTCAAATGTGATTGAATTTTGTCTTAGTTGTTAAAAATAAAATAGGAAAGTGTCTTAATTATAAAAAGTAAAGAGTTGGTAGTCAATAAAGGGTGTAGTAATCAAAATGAATATTGATCTTGTTGTTTTATCTCTCTAGATATTTTGACATAAGTGATCTCACCATTTTATAGACTAGTCTCACCATTCCATAGGGAAACCTAGATATTTGATAGAGCAATCCCACCATTCCATAGGAAGATATCATAATTGTTTAGAGTGATCCTACTAGATTTTTTTTTTCAATATGATATCATTTATTATTAGATGACCATGCCATTACATAGGTTGATATCACTAATAAGTAGGTTCATCTCATTGATTTTTAAAAAACACATAGAGAATAGAAAACAATAATAGTCAATCCTTGATTTGCACAAGTGACCTAGATGTTGCTTAGGGTAATCTCATCATTCCATAGGGACATCTCATTGATGTTTAGGAAGACCTCATTGTTTATAGGGAAATATATTTGTTCGGTCTAGAAGATATAAAACATGAGAATTAGAAGATAAAGAGAAAAAAAAATCAATAAATGATCCAAATGCATAATTAGATGGATAAAATGGTATGTGAGATGTGCAGTCACATCATGTATACCAAAATGTAAAGTAAGATTACAAATCAAGTTAGTTCATGTGTTAGTAAATAAAACCTAAAATAATCATATAGAAGATAAAGTGTTAAGTGTACTCCCTTGAGGTATGGTGTTAATGAAATCAAGATATTAGATAAGAAAACATAATAAATAATACCTTTCCATAGTGTATTTCCTTTAAAAATGGTCAATAAATGTGTTTGTGCCTAGATTTAGTGCTCCAAGTCTTTGTCAATGTAGTGTAATGTGTTCCTCCATCATCTCTTAGTTCACCAATGGCTTTGTTTCCTTGATTAGAGTTAGTTTTTGAAGATTCTCTAGCACTATTTGTGCATAATAACATTGCTCAACTAAAGATTAAAATTTATATCCATGGGTCACTTATTTATATATTTTTAAGAATCAATCATGACCATCCATCCTAAGATCAAAATATGTGTCCAATAATTGATTCAATTTTGGAGGACAAAGCCATTAATATTTTGAAGCATGTGAGTATTAATGAGGCATGGTTGGGCTTAAAACTAATATTTATCTCCATTAATGCATGATTATTGACACTCATTCCATGATGTCATGGGTAATGCCATGGCCCAAATATTTCCAATTGTGATTTTTTAATAATATATAGTCAATACTTAATATCAATTTTCTAATTAAGCTACTATTTGTTTTTTATTAGCTTAACGACTTTACTTATCATTTTTAAATTCTTGGAAATTGGTTACATGTTTAATCAAAATGATTGGAAATGTCATTTTTTAAAGTCATAATTTGATAGGAGTTGATTTAGAATAATATGTCATTTCTGTATAGGGTAATACCCCAATTAGGATATTATAGATGTGAGTTGACATACTTACATGATGTTTGAGGGAGAATTATAAGATTTTAGAGGTTTAAGACATCATTTTTCTTGGTTGAAATTTGAATAAAAGTGAATTAATATAAGATAATGATTTCATAAAATGCATTTCCCCAATCAGGGATGAATGAAAAAGAATCAACAATTGCACATAAGGTGTGTAGATGAATTAGAGCATTTTAGTGATTTTGGTCTAGATTGTGCACTCTTGTTGAATGTCATTAATATTTACAATTTTATCAAAATAGCGATAATATTTAGATGTCTATAGTAACTTGTTTTTATGTGGTCATATTACCTAAATTATTTTTTATTCTTTATCATATGGTCTTTATTTTATCCCATTAATTTTTTCTAATTTTTCCTTGGATGGTGCTTGTATAGTCCATAGATAAGCATAAATTATGCTTATCTTTTTTGATATTTTAAATGTTTACATTGAAATTATCCAAGTGGATTTGGTAGAATCTATATTTGATTTCACATACATCATATCAAATGCCACCATTTCTCTTTTAGGGTTCACAAAATCTTTCATGTTGGTAAAATATATTTCCATGATGTTACTTTTACCATGTTTTTATAGGTGGTATTATGAATAGTTTATATCTAAATGCCATGTTTTAATTTAGTAAATTTAATCAATTAGTAGCTTTTTATCCTTTGTCCAAACCATTATTTTCATATTTATGAATATTATTACCTTCATTCATTAGCCTAGTTACTCTTTCTATTCTCTAGTGGTAATTATATGAGATTGGTTGAAGAATAAAATACCATTATGCACTTGACTGAGTAAAATTTAGATTTTTGTATCTGATAGCATAAAATAGGGAAATATTTCACACACAATAACTTATATGTGGAATATATTTTACAGTATGATTTTATCCCAATTATTTTATTATGGTATGTTATGTATGCATTTTTTTCTAGTCTACCTCCATTTGAATATGGTTAATGTCTGCCAAATGTGTGTTGATTTATTAAAATGTGTCCTCCATGTCAATAAAATCATCAAACAAATTTTAAAACTCTCTATCTAGATCTGTTACTAATTTTTTTTGTAGGAGCATTTTTGGATTTTGGGATGATAAGTGTTCTTGTGTCTTCAATAATTGGAGTGGCCATTTATGCTTGTCTATGTTGTCTTATAGTTCTTTAAAAATCATGAATGGGATAAATTAAATAGAGTTTTAGTGCATACAAAACTTGTATGAAATTGAAAATGGGTTGATGGATCTATTTCATAAGGATTTTTGTGGTTCTGGATTAAATGGTGGAGTGGAATGAGATCATGGCTAGATTTCTTAGCAATCATGTATCTACCTTTTTTGTTGAGTTGACATTTTTTTAATGGTTGAAAATATATTTTCCTTCCCATTAAATTTAATTATTCCTTAATGATATTACCTCTATTCTATTTTTTGGGTTGTCCTTTTGTATTCATTGTATTTTGTCAATCAATCCCCCACTTGAAACTTTATGAGATTTTTTTATTTTATTTTATTTCTTAATCAGTTGATGTGATCTATGTTCTATTTGGGGAGTTGTATTTGGTCAACCTAATAATTTATCTTAATTATTTAAAATCATATATAAAATAATTTATGATGAAATCATCATTCCTAGCTTCCTTCGCTCAGAAAGATTTACAATACTATACACTACTATCCCATGTTTTTCTTATCACTAAGCCACCATTTACCATTTTTATTTATCCGTCAAGTCACTATTTACAATTTTTCAACTTTAGGGCTCTCATTTTATTCAATTTTTATTTTCCCTCGATCTGTTGTTTACCATATTTAAACTTGAGGGTTTTATTTTATTTTTTTAAATTTCTCCCTCAAACCATTGTTTACCTTTTTTTTTAACTTTAAGGTTTTCTTTATTTATTTTTTTAATTCTTAAGTTGTGTCATGATTATGTGATATGTGGGATGTTTTCATATTATGCAATATTTTAGATCTTCAGGTAGGCTTTGTTTATATATCCATGCGATTTCATTCATATAAGTGTTGTTAGTTTAATTGCTCCTATTAGTAGAATTGTTTTAACTATACATGATCCTAACCATCAAAGTGTTAGTTTGACATAAATTTTTTTATTACTATCATATAATAACACATAACCTCCTTTTTTAAATTATTTATTTTTTACAGTGATGATAGTGTAATGATTTTTGTTGCATTTTTATTGGCTTTGATTCCATTCCAAGATAAATTATTTCTCATCAAGTTTGTCCAATGAATTAGGCCTTCACGCAATGATTTTTTTTATTTGATAGGGTAAAAACTAGGTTTTATAGGGACCTTGGAACCATGAAAGTGAGATACATAAAGTATTAATAGGCCAAATAGCAATTGCCCAACCAAAACATCAAAAAACCACTATACTAAACCAAAAGCAAGGAAAATAAAAACAAAGATTAGGAGAGAGGTCTCTCCATTAGGCTTGAACATCCTTGGGGTTATTCACTATGAGGTCATGCTTAACCTTTGAAATGTTAGCTCATGTGTGGTTTTTAGGTCCTTATGTTGATTCTCAAGGAAAGATAATACGTGGTCTCTAGGAAAAATCATGTAGTGATTTGTCTTAATTAATATAAATTGTTATTGCTAGTTGTAAAATAGGTACTAAATATCCCATGGTACCTTGACTTATAATCCATATAATTGGAACATGTAATATTTGTTTCATCATTTATATGTAGTGTAGTATGCTCATAATATTATGGGTATCTTTATATCCCAATAGTTGGCATTGGGATTACATGTTTTTTGTGAGTACTTTTTATAGAGCTTCAACTATCCCGCTAGCTTGTGAGTGATATAGGGTGATTTTATTATTATTAAAGTGGAATTCATCAAGTTGTTATTTGATTTTATCATTAACAAAATGTTTATCATGGTTGTTAGTGATACTAAGAGGACACCCAAATTACATGATGATGTTTTCAAAGATGAACTTTATTGTTGTTTTGGTGGTATCATCTCTTATGGGTATGGTTTGTGCCTATCATTTTAAATAATTTATCCTAGTGACACTAAATATGGATTAAAATTTTATTTCCATGAGGTTGATTGGACCAATAAAATTTATAGGCCATATTTAAAATGGTAACAAAGGAAAAATAGGTCTCAGAGCATCTCATCTCATGTATTTTATTTCCCAACTTGGTAGACAATATCACATTTACTACATAAAGGTGGGCATATTTTAACACTATAAGTCACCTAGAGCTTCCATAAATATTTTCCTCACAGTTCATTCACTACCATTATGCCCACAATAAATTCCTTTGTAAGATTATATAATGCATGTTTGTTCATGATTGTGTATAAATCTCCTTAATATTTCATCTCTACATTTATTATATAATTTTTCATATATTAATGTAAAATGGAATCCCTAAATTATCATTTTTTAAGTGTTTGGAATTTCCCTAGTCACTAAAAAGTGTGTAATACCTCCTATTTATTTTGGAACTATTTTGTTGCAGAATAAATAGGCACAAAGGAAGTCATAATTAATGGGAAATTTATCTTACCTACTATCAATCTGGGATAAATAATCTTGTTTGTTATTTGATTTGCATGTTCTTACTATGATGTTAAAATCAAATTCTTGAAAGAGCATCACCCATCGACATACTCATCTTTGTAACATCGGTCTATTCAAAAAATATTTCAAAGGTTTGTGATATATACAGAACAAAAAAGGGGTAGAAATTAAATAGTGATATATTTATGAAGAGGAAAAACCATTGTTAATGATTCACATTAAGTTCTAGAGTAGTTTTTTTAGATTTTGCTAGTTTGTGACTTTTAAATAAGATACGATGGTCAATACTGTCTCATTCCTGTGCCAATATCAGGCTTATTATTGTTCTAAAAGCATCCTTATGTATATGAAATTACTTTTTTTAATTTATAAATATTAGCATGAGGGATTTTAATATTTTTATTTTGATCATTTAAAATTCATCTTGACACTCCTTAATCCAATTTATTAGTTCATAATTTATTTTCTTATGTAATTATTCAATAAGTGAAATTATCATGCCATATAATTGAATGAATTTTTTGTTGTATCCTATGTATGATAGCAAGGTTGAAGTATATTTATATGTTTTATAGGGTGACATATTAACTATTATGATTTTTTTCAATGGAGAAATCATGAGTCGTTATTTATATATGGTATGTCCTAGGAGCATTCCAAAGAGTGTGAGAAATACACATTTTTTTACCTTTAGTAAAATCTATAATTTCTAACATATTTTAAACATGATTCAAAGGGATTATATGTGATACTTGATAGATATATAAATCATCCAATCATCTAGATAAAATTTGAATAAGTCATGAATAAAATATTTAAACATATTTATCATTATTCAATTAAAGATTGTAGGTACATTCTTAAGTCCTATTGGCCTAATTATGTACATAAAATAGAATCATTTTATATAAAATGTCAATTTGTGTTGATCTTGTTTCTCATAATCCATGTATAAAATAAAATGCTTTAGGACCTATGATATTTTATCTAAGACTTCACTAGTCAATGACATAAGAAATAGATTGTGAATGTAGGATTTATTTAACTTACAAAAATTTAAACAAATTCTTATTTCACCCATTTATTATTTTTGACCCCCATTAGGCTGATACAATCTACATATTTTACTAGTTCAATGATTCTAATAGGTGTCATTTTGTCTATTTTAGATTTTAACTTGTTTTTCATGTTTACATTTAACTATTATGGTCTCTTTTTAATGAATTTAATTTATAGGTTTTGTTGAATTTTCATGGTCTGTACTTTTGGTTTTATATCATGGATTTTTGTAAATTTCTTAGGGAATATCTTGATACTCCATGAGTAACTATATTACTTTCATAACCATGGACTCATCCTAATAATTACCTAATTTGGCTAATTTATCATCACCATCTTGAATGATGTTTTCTCATTTGAATTTCTATCATTGATAAAACTATTGTCTTATCTTTGTTTATCTCAATTATTTTTATTTTTTCCATCCTACATCATATAGTGAAAATTATTTGGGTACTCCTCATTGTCTAATTATAATTTTTTTAATATTTTGAAACACCTACCTAATATAGTTTGGTGTACCTTTTCAGATTTGTATATGGCATATTTATTTTGTCAAAGATCATACCTATCCATTGTGTGATATGTATCACTTTTATTTATTGTATCATTGTTTATATATTTGGATGAATTATGTATGTATTATTCTTTATTTTTTGTAGTAGTTGATTCCCAAAATTATTTATCACATCCTTATTAGAAGAGAGTAATAAAGATCTAATTTGTTTTAGGGTGTAAGAAACTTATGCTATGATCCCACCTTTTGATGCTTTTAAATGACTGATTAATTATTATTATTATTATTATTATTATTATTATTATTATTATTATTATTATTATTATTATTATTATTATTATTATTATTATTATTATTATTACATTTATAGCTAAATTCTGCATTAATTTTATCTAGCTAGACAATTTTGATGGATTTTGCTACCATTACATTTTGACTATAGGTTGATAGATATGTTATGTTTAATTTGATGAATTAGATGATATATGAGCTAGTTGATGTAATTAATGTTTTATTATATTTTTGTATTGTATTATTTATTATTATTCAAGTGATGATGATATATGTTCGATGGTTACAACTACTTGATATTAACTATGCTAGATGATGATGTCGATACCTAGGGTGATGAAATAGTTATTGAGTATTTGGATGAGTTTTGATAGGTGTATGTATGTTTCATTTGATCTCACACCATTGGATATTCATGTCATTTTTCATATGTGTAGTTACATCTTGTTTTTTGTACCTTAGTCATATTAGTATTTAGCTTTTTGAGTTTTTGATGTGTTGAATTTCAATTTTGTTACACTCAATTTAACTTCTATAATATCCCCTTTCAATAGAGAATATATAAACACATAAAGCTCTAAACAAGATATAATTTCTGTTGAATAAATTCAGAATGATAACAATAATATAGTCTCTCAATAGCAAATCACAGATCTCATCACTTGTTCTTCTAGACGATTACACAATTGAGTCTCTGTCATACAAATAAAAGAATATTAATATCTGGTCTTAAAACCCTGGCTTTTACTAGTCTGGTAATGAAATCTAAATTATGGAAGGTCTCGGCCTTTCTGTGTTGAACACACAGTCACTGGTGTCAGTCGATATACTGCCGACGTCGGTCATTACAGGTCCTTATCTGCCGATGTCGATCTTTAGTCGGCCGATGTCGGTCACTGGAAGCTCTCTGTCTGCTGAGGTCGGTGCCTGATCAAATCTATACGGACTTGTACGGACTTAGTATGGCTGCCAACCTATCTGTTCTTAACCCCTGATAGCTGAACAACCTGATATCAAGAATATAGATTCTAACACATAAGATCTATATCTGTATAACTTATTGGATCAAAACTAAATAAAGAAATACCTGTAATACTATGATAAATTTTGAGTGATGTTATCTCTCAACCCTAGAATTCTGTGATAACTTTTGGATGAAGCTATCTCTCAAATCTATACCTCTGTGATAACTTCTGGATGAAGTTATCTCTCAATTTGGCAATAAATTAGCTGATATCTCACAGCCTCTAAATTGCACACAATGAAGAGTTGACATTCTCCACTGCAATGGAATCCTAAAACCCTTGGCTCAGTCTTCATAGAAGAATTTCTTCAAAATCAATATCAATAATCAATGCATACATAATCAATAATGGCCTCCATGAGAAACCCTTATACCCTCAAAAGATATGCTTGCCCTAATTAGGGTTTCTTAAATTAGAATTTGGGTTTCTAATTAAAAATAGGGTAAATAATTAATATTTGATTAAATCAATCAAATATTAATATCTCCCTCAATACATGTCAGATACTCAAACCGATCGAAGCAGGTGAACCAGGGAGTGATTCCACACATTACCATACCAAAATAAAGGTGCTCTACTGCATGTCAAATATCCCTAAATAATAGGAGCTCAGGCCCAATGTGTCTAAAATAACCTGAAGGAAAACCAAATGTAGAAATTTTGTGAATCAAAGTCAAGCCAAGCTCCATTATGACCCTCTATCCATCCTATTAGCCTACGAAGGTCGTATAATAGGCTAATCATCAAGTCTGTCAATGTCCATGAAAAAGGGGACATGAAAATCTGCCCCTCTGAAAATTTCTTGTCCCCAAGCAATGTCAGAACAAGGGACCACTCGATCCACCTGGATCCTAAGGAAAAAGTTGTGTAACATCCATCATGTCACAAATCAATCCCTATGAAGAAATCATCAACATCAAAAGCATCAACAGTATCAAAATCAGCAACTCAAAAATTGCACTCGACACCCAAACAACTATCTAAAGACCTACTGTAGATGCCGGTAGAAGAAACCACTCTGTGGAACTCAAGCCAACTAAAACATCCACTCTGTCAAAATTCAAGTCCCTGTCTAACTGATACCCACACCCAACTAGACCATGGATATGACAATCATTGGTACCTGAGTCAATGACACCAAAACTAATCTCTGGATGCAAAGAAAAATAAGGAGCATACCTCACCGTATGATGTTGGTAAGAAACCCCAAACTCTACTACTGGCTCACTATTGCCAAACTGGGAGTCAATGGATGGCTCCAATCTCGGCTCAATGAACCCCACCTCAACATCCCTGTAAGGTACCATAATAGAAAGGGTCACTAAAATCTCATCACCCAATCGGCTAATAGCACTAGTACCTCAGACGAGAACACCTTCTATCATCTTATGTGAGTCTGGACAAACCCCTGTACTATCCAACAAATACTCCATGAATGATTCAGTGTAATAAAAATTATATGTGGAAGCATCAACATACTCCCCCACACACCCCAACTGATCTCTCTATAAAGGTGGCACAACCAACTATACCACACTATCATCCGTGTGAGAATAATCAATCTGGAGACTCAAATCCACTGGTATTCCAAACACATCAGAACCAGGTACTCCCAAATCTTGAATATGTGTGTCAGCCTCAACAACATGCTCCTCATCAGTAGCTACAAAAACATACTCATCACCAATACTCAATGTACTAACCTCTGAGTATACCTCCACACTCTGAATGCAAGCATCAGGCTCATCCTCATTGATTAACACCTGAGCTAAACTCACCTTAAGACAAAGCTCATCCACAAGATTCTCCTAGGTGTCATCTGCAATAATCAGACCCTGGGACTCTTCTATAATCTCTGCCATAGCTGAGAGATCATCAACCCTCAGTGCACTGACATTTGAGCACACCTCTACACTCTGAGTGCAAGCATCTAACCCATCCTCATCTTCACTATCTCCTATCTCATAATAATCATAATAATTATGGGACATGTTACTCTCTCATCTAAGTGATCTGTAGTGTTCTCTCCTTAACTTAACAAAGCAATCAAAAGACAACCTCCCCTGAGCTTGTGGAGTTAATAACTTCCACTCATCCTTTACTGTTATGTACCGTGTGGGTTTGTCTTTGGATGTAGGATATGAAAGAGATTCATTCAACCTCTTCAAACTTAGTTCCAGCTTCTTCATATTATTGTCCCACTACCTCTAAGTATATGAAGTCATTATGATACTTTGTTGATTCATCTACCCAAACTACCCAACAGGATGGCAAGACATTAGCTCTGATTTGCCCAAACTATCCAACAAGATGGCAGGAATTTGGCTCTGATACCACTGTGATGTCCCTTACTTAGGGGCTCCTTTTATCTCTACACAACTCTGATATATAGTAATAAAAAGCTCTGATACCACTATAATATCCCCTTTCAATAGAGAATATATAAAGACATAAAGCTCTGAACAAGATACAATTTCTATTGAATAAATTCAGAATGATAACAATAATATAGTCTCTCAATAGCAAATCATAGATCTCATCACTTGTTCTTCTGGATGATTACACAATTGAGTCTCTGTCATACAAATAAAAGAATATTAAAATCTGATCTTAAAACCTTGGCTTTTGCTAATCTGGCAATGAAATCTGAATTCTGGAAGGTCTCGGCCTTTTTGTGTCGAACACACAGTCGTTGGCATCGGTCGATATACTACCGACGTCGGTCACTGCAGGTCCTTATCTACCAACGTCGGTCTTCAGTCGATCGATGTCAGTCACTGGAAGCTCTCTGTCTGTCGAGGTTGGTGCTTGATCAGATTTGTATGGACCTATACGGACTTAGTACGGCTGCCAACCTATCTGTTCTTAACCCCTGATAGCTGAACAACCTGATCTCAAGAATATAGATTCTAACACATAAGATCTATATCTGTATAACTTATTGGATCAAAACTAAATAAAGAAATACCTGTAATACTGTGATAACTTCTGAGTGAAGTTATCTCTCAACCTTGGAATTCTGTGATAACTTTTGGATGAAGCTATCTCTCAAATCTGTACCTCTGTGATAACTTCTGGATGAAGCTATCTCTCAATTTGGCAATAAATCAGCTGATATCTCACAACCTCTGAATTTCACACAATGAAGAGTTGACATTCTCCACTATAATGGAATCCTGGAACCCTTGGCTCAGTCTTCACAGAGGAATTTCTTCAAAATCAATATCAATAATCAATGCATACATAATCAATAATGGCCTCCATGAGAAACCCTTATACCCTTAAAAGATATGCTTGCCCTAATTAGGGTTTCTAATTAAAAATAGGCTAAATAATTAATATTTGATTAAATCAATCAAATATTAATATCTCCCTCAATACATGTCATATCCTTGAACCGATCGAAGCAAGTGAACCAGGGAGTGATTCTGCACATGACCATACCAAAATAAAGGTGCTCCGCTGCATGTCAAATATCCCTAAATAATAGAGAGAAGATAGGTGATTTATGGTGGGTTATTATTATTGTAACTGATAAGTATTAGAAGAGCTGAATCACATATTTAACTCATGAAAACTCAGAGAGGCATTTTAACATAAAATATTTTTCACTATGTTCATTAATCTCACACACTAATAATTTTGTAATATAATGGCTATTATATAGCCAAAAACATAGGAAAAACAACTTCCTAAATAATAATAAAGACTAATAACCATATACCCATTATTAAACTTATAGATATAACAAATATCTTATTATTACAACAATAATATATTAATTACTAATTTACTAAACCGTAAGTATTAATTAAATTATGGTAAATACCCAAACTAACTATTTAACTCATGGTAAATTCATCAATTTAAAAGTTATTCCTAACATTCGCCCCCTCCCACCCCATAGTTTTTACATGGTGCAAAAACATTCACTCACTTATTTTCAATATGCTCATCCATTGTGGCATGACAAATTATGTAGCTCATGACCTTGATATAAAGAGAGCCTCACTTTTCCCATGGTTTTACAAGTTTACCACAAACCGTGATGTGAATAGGTCCCATCAACTATCCACCTCATGTGGTTTTTTGGATCCTCTCACAAACCCTTTCAATATCCATGAACTGACTTACATTGGTGCTTTCTATCTTTTTACAATGTCTTCACCTTAGGGAATCATGTTTAGAATTTCACATAAATTACATTAAATGAATAGGTACATTCTTCTATTCTTATTGAAAATACACATAATGCAAATGAAAAACACACCACACATGTCACCAAAATATGATGCAGCCCCATTATTAGAAATTGATGAGAGGTCATTGAAAGACCTCCTTCCTCTGTGTATCCTCCAGCCTCTAGTGTGTCACTACTTATTCAAATGATATCTCGATGAAGCTTAGATACATGAATTTTCCATGGGAGCCCCCCCTCCTGTGATATTTTGGATGTCATGTACAAGTGAAAATGCATTCGTAAGGCAATTTTTTTTAACAATATTTTGACAATGACTCATTTTTGACATTTTTATAATATTGTAAAACACTTTACAAAAAAATGACTCAATCAAACTAAGTCACCTAAAGGAAATCCTAATTTTCACCTAAATGATGAGACTTAATAAAACCATATTTTTTATTTTTAAACAAGCACAACATTTAAAAAGTAATAAATGGTAATTAATTTTCATATACTATAAACATGTAATTGTCATAAGGAATTTATGACTTTAATAAAACTAAATGACCATTAAAATATTAAAACAAACTTTTAATTTTCAATGATCCACTTAACTTTAGACTCTAAATTTAAAAATTGAGACAAATACACTATCATATAGATAAGTAATAAACAAAATAATAAAAACAAGACTAATGTTTTAAACCAAACACAACTGAACATCAACAAATCACAAGAATGGTGACTTGCAAAAAACAATATACTAGAGATCCAGACAAAGGAAGTTGTATAGTGATGCATGGGCATGATCTCTTAATCCATTCAAAATAGAAAACAACAAAAGTAAAATGGTTATGTCATTTCTATTATAAACATTCATATACCTTCATGATAGATGTTTGAGTTGTATGGATAAGCATGCTTCAAATATTGGTGATGTATGTTGTGATAGGGAATCCACATGTCTGCCTAGATGACCAAATAAATTTGTGCCTTAATCTCCATGCTTTTTCTTTGTGTCATAGCTATAGGTTACATTGAGACATTTATCAAGCCTCAATGCCTAGAATGGTCCTTGTATGCTTCCAAGGTGTCACTTTGTAGGATTTCACTGTTATGATTTTTACTTCTATGCTACGTATGATATAATATTAACATAGGTTGTAATCCATAGGAATATTTATCAAACCAAGTCTTGATGATCACATAGCCAAGATGACTGGGCATAATAGATAAAAAAATGACATGTCTACATATTAGGTGATGTCATTGCTACAAATCCATACTCAGATTATAGTTTTGAATAAGCCACAACACTATATAGCATAAAATGAATGTAAAAACTATATGGAATAGATATCAAGACTCTCATCTTGAAAAACTCATATCTTGAACAAATATTAAGACTCTATAAACAAGACAAACATAACGCTACTTTGATACCACTGATAAGTATCAAAAGAGCTAAATCATAGATTTAATGCATGAAAACTCAGAGAGGTATTTTAACACAATATTCTACACTCTGTTTATTAATCTCAA
>JARHVA010007676.1:190000-225000 GCA_037957365.1 Torreya grandis
CAATTGTAAACTAATTACATTAATGTTATTAGTTTAGTTATGCATTACAATTAGCATATGATAATCCATATCTTTGATAATGGATCATGTTTTAAGAGGATAAAAAGGTTTTATGGTGCTTGAAGTATGGTATATATTATATCTTCTATATTTAATAATGGTTATGATTGCCTTGTTCCTATCTTGGATATTTAGATGATAATAACTATTATATTATACTTTTAGTTCATTACATTTCTAACATTTATTATTTTAACGAAATATGAAGTTGATCCTATGCATTATTAGTGTATCGTTAGTCTCTTTATATAGTTAATATATTATATTTATAGTCTCTTGTCATGAGAATTATATTATTGGTAGTGCTAAGATTTACTTGTGTATATATTTCACTTGGCATATGGTGTTTAGCATACATAAGTATATTGGTTTAGTTTGTTAAGGGGAAAGAATTTTATCTTGGAAATTATATTCATTGATGAATTTGTATAACCTATTCCTTTTAGCATACACTTATGTCTTTCTCATTTACATTTCTCGGTTATTGAGGCAAGATGAGTTTATATATAAATCTTATTTGTAGCTTTAATTTCAATTTACATATGAAATAATAAAAATATGGTAAAACTAACTTATTATGTCTCTAATATGATAAAATCATTGTAAATATGCATAGATACATGAACTTAATTGAATTCCTTAGTTGTTGTACACCTTCATATAAAAGGTACATATATTTATTGGTAATCAATCTATTGTTGTTAGACTGTTTTTCCTATTTTTCATTCCCTACTTTCTTACTAGAATTAAATAATTTTTTTAATTTACATCTATATTAATGGTTGTCTATTACTTGTAATAATTTATTTTAACTTCTAAAATGAGTTAATTAACTTTTAGAGGATGGAAAGATTCTTGGAAATGTTATAACAAAAGATAGTTATCATAATTTCCTTGTGTTACTAAATAGAATCTATTGGTATTTCATTATCTTATGCTTAATGTTATATGAGTAAGAGAAGGTGGAATATGTGTATTGAATTAATTATATTGGATATAAATTAATATAAATTGTTTCATTTGGTTTCTTAAAAGCATGCCCAACCATTCTTATGTTTTTATAGATACTTATATGGAAATTATATTTGGGTTCACTTATTCAATGTATGGCTAAAAATCCTTGTTTGAGTGAGATATTGTAGATAATATGAATAATATACACTAAGCTTATGTAGGAAATCATATGATGGTCATATTATTTTATATACTTATTCATGTTGAAAATTGTATCACTCGTATATGAATGTTTATACTTATGAGTGATTACTTGAAGTTGGTTTTTTTTTTTTTTTTTCAATAGAAATTCCTATTGTAAGAAATGATAAGAAACTATTTTCTTAAAGTTATTGATAGTTTTAATAAATATATGTATGGATAGAAATCAAATCAATGATATAATACTAAATTCATCACTTAGATTATGATTGGAAATTAATTGGTGAATGAGTGAGTTAGTATAGGCTAAATGTTTCTCTTACTATAAATATAATGGATTGTTGAATAAATTAATGTAGAAAGATATACACTTGGATAAAATACCATTTATTTTATATTTACTCCTTATTAATTATATATGCATTATATATTTTCAAATATTATATTTTTTGCATAAATCTAATTAGAGGCTATCCACTATATCTTATATGGTAAATATAGAGTTGATCATAAATAGTATCGTTACTCATATTTTATATAATGACTTTCATGTTAATAAATTGGATAGCTTGTGAACCTAGAAGAAACTATGAAATGGTAAAATTTGATCTTAATCCATGAGGAAGCTAATAACCTTTAATAGTAGCACTCAATCAATTACCTATGACACTTCAACTTCATTCCCTTCCATTATTGTACTTTATTTTAGGCAGTAATAAATTCTATTATGTGATTATGGAATTGGTATAAATATACATGTGTTTTTAATCATTTATTGGTTTCTAATTTTATGATTATAATTTTATACATTATACCTAATTAAATAGCATTAGACCTTGTTCTCAATCCATAGACTGATTATAACCAAGTTACAACATAGGGTGTGTAACTTTATCTTTCTCGATTAGTCTAAAACTAACCATTTGTCATTCTTCAAGAAAAACTAAAACCTACTGAGGGGAGTGAGATATTTATTAATGTTTAAGAACCTATAAATGGTCCTATGTGGAATAACTTATGACACATATGGTGATTTATAATTATCTATGTACTTATACACTGATATGCCCCAAACCCCATAGTTTATCCTTTAGGCAAATTGCTTCCCCATAGCATCCTTTGTGAGTAAGTACCCTTGGCTAATTATCTTGAATCACCTCTTTTGGTTCTACTTACATGTACATGAGTACACTAAATGAGCATCACTTATTTCAACAAGTGAGGTATTGAGTCAAACATGTAGTCCCAAATGTACTCTAATAATGCAATTCCAATTTTTTTGTTTATTTCATCTAGTATTAGAGTAGTTTTATACTTTAGGGAACTTTTGGAATGAACATTTTAAGTTTAAAATATGTTGAGTTATTATTTTTTAACTTATTAGGATGGTTAAAAGGAGTCCAAGTTGTGGGAACATCCAAAATGACTAATAGAATGTTAGTTCTATTAGAGGTAGAGGTAAAGGCTAAAGTAGGGGTCATGGTGCCCATAACCCCATTCAAAATCAAGAGGAACTACCCATAAACAATGATGACAATAACAATGAGGTTAAAAATGTTGATCTAGTCAGTAGAAACCCAACTGATAAGCATTAAGAAATCCTCAATGAAATATTGAGAGCCTTAAATTTGCTACAAGGTAAGATTGATAGTCAATATCAAAGGTTGAATAACCTTTGTGTATCCCATGAGGATGTACCTAGATTGGAAATAGGGTAGGTAGAAGGACTAGTAATCGAAGAGATGCCTTTGATTTTGGTTGACCCAATCATTAAAAAACTAAATAAACATGCACCACCCACTTTTTTGGTGAGGAATCTAGTGATGCAGCTAATGCCTAGATAATTTAACTTATAAATACTTAAACCTGCATAACATGCTATCAAATGTGAAACCAAGGGTGATAGCTTATTAGCTAGTTGGACCTATATCTTTGTGGTGGAGTCACCTCTATGTGATAGAGGGATAAAAGCCAATGGGTTTGACTTGGATAGTCATTTAAATATAGTTTTAGAAAAGGTATCTAGATGCCAACTACAAAGAGAAAAAAATAATTAATTATTAGCTACTAAAATAGGAAAACATGATTATTTTTAAATACGAGAATAAATTCTAAAATATGTTATGTCATGTGAATTACATGCATGATGAGGGAAGAAAATATCACCAAATTTAATCTTGGGATTAAATATATATTGATGCATGACATGAATATGGCAAATCCAAGTACCTTGGTAGATTCGATTGAATCAACTTGTCAAGCTAAAGAAAAAGAGAAGAATTGTCAGATGATGAGTTAAGAATTCAAATTGAACAAGATACAATATGAGATTAAAAGTCTTTATCCCATGTCTAATAACTTTAGAAAATTAGACCAAAATTATAGATTTGATGGAAATAACAAGAATTTTAATAATTTTTCCATCTAGACTAGAAATTATAAGTCACAAAGTTCACCTAAATTAGGTTCTTTTAGGAAGGAACAACCCCAAAACAATCTATATGGACCAACCATGAATGCAAATACTTTTCCAATAGCTCTATTTAGTATTTTTGTATGATAGGAATGTGGTTATAACCACTATAAAAAGGTTTTCCCTAGGCTAAAATTAGGCCAATCATCTAACCATAGGGTGTACATAGTTTTATACAATCATAATGTTAATTTGTAGGATACATCGATAGAATTTAGATGTATTATTAATGGGTTTTATATATCTATTATAAATAAATCAAGTGTAACTAATAGTTTTATATCTCCTAATGGTGAAGAAAAATATAAATTGTAATGATAAGAGAAGGTTGGGAGGTTGAGTTTGGTATTAAAAAATGAGTATCTATTATTAAATGCTTAGAACAAGTTGAAATTGATCTTGGTGTCTTCAAAACCAAGGTAAATCTATTTATATCACTTTTGGGGTGATATGATCTCATTATTAGAATGGATTAGATGCAAGAGAACTAAGACATACTTGATTATGTTGGTTAAAGAGTGAAATGCATTGATGACCTTTGGAAACTTGCATAAATCTAAGGTATTTAAAGTCCTAAAAGGTAAAGGACATTTAAAATATTCTAGCTAAAAATGGTTGTTATGAAGGGAAACAAAATTTATGCAATTTAACCAGAAGAGTTAACTAAAGACAAGGAACTAGTTCACCTAGATTTTCTTATACTGAACAAGTTTATCGATGTTTTTCTTGAAAAATTGCCTAGATTTCTACCTAAGTGTGAATTTGAATTTTCAATTAGTATCATGTCGAGATATACCCTTGAATCTAAGGATACCTATCACATGAATGTGACTAAAATGCAATAATTAAAGGTACAACTACAATAAATTTTGGATAGTAGAAGCATCTGACCAAGTGTGTCTCCTTGGGGTGCTTTAATTATATTTGTCAAGAAAAAATATGGAACTCTAAGGTTATGTATTTATTATTGCCTAATAAAAAAGGTAACAATCAAAAATTTATATCCCTATCAAATTAAGGGTGAAATATTCTTCTTAAAGATTGATTTAAGATCATGCTACCAACATTTGAGGATCAAAGAAGAAAACATTTATAAGATAACCTTTCAAACTAGGTATGGGCATTACAATTCCATGGTACTACCATATGGACTAACTAATGATATAAAAACATTCATGAACCTTATGAATAGTGTAATCTAAGATTTTTTGGATAAATTTATGTTGGTATTCCTTGATGATACTCTTATTTATTCTAAAAATGAAATTGAGCATGATCAATACCTTTGTCTAGTCTTGTAAAGACTAAGAAAACATAGCATGTAGATAAAAATTTACAAATATGATTTTTATGAATATGAAATTCACTACTTGGACCATATTATCCTAAAATATGGAATTAATTTAGACCCAACAAAGATAAAATCCATTCAAGACTAGCCTACTCTAACTAATGTATGTGAAGTGCATAGATTCATGGGTTGGGCTAGCTATTACCAATGGTTTGTGGAAATTTTTTATAACATAGCCCATCCTATCAATTATTTAAAACATAAAGGAAATAAATTTGTGTGGATGCCTTAATGTGAAGAGGCTTTCACAAAGCTAAATGTGATATTAACAACATCACCTATACTTACCATTCTTAACTCAAATGGTAATTTTAAGGTCTAGGATGATGATTCTAAAGAAGGTTATCGAGGCATCTTGAATCAAGATGGTAGAGTCATCGCTTATGAGTCATGTAAGATAAAGGATCATGAAAATAACTATCCCACACATGAAATGGAGTTTTTTACCATTATTTATGCTCTAAAACAATGGAAACATTTTTTGTTGGGAAAGCCCTTCAAGGTGAAGTCTGATCACCATAACTTGGATCACTTGTTCTCTCAAGACAATTTTAATGAATGCCAATGAAGATGGATGGAATTTTTAAGTAATGTTTACATGGACATAAATTATGTCAAGGGAAAAGAAAATTATGTTGTTGATGCACTCAAAGAATGCATGTACCTTGATGCCTTGTCTATGTTGCAAAGAAATTTTAGAAGTATTGTGTTAAAATAGTAGCTTAATAATGAATTCTACCATGAAGTTAGAGAAGTTTTTGTTAATTAGCCTTTAAAAAATAATTTTTCTAACTTTTATATTGAAAAATATGGATCTAGAAGGCACAAAAATAAAAAATTTATACCTTAGTCAAGTGACTTAAAAAAAAATTCCTAAAAAAAGTGTATATAACATCTCACTATGATCACCCTAGTTTCATGAATATGACATATACACTGAAAGGACTTTATTTTTGGCCTTGAATGAAGTGTAATGTCATTTATTTTATGGTAAGGTGCTTGGAATACCAATGTGTCAAGGCTAAGCATTACCATCCTAGAGGGCTATTGTACCCTCATGATATTCCAAGAAGAAAGTAAGTTGTAATATCACTTAATTTTATTACAGGTGTACCTAAATCATGAAAAAAACATGATACCATACTTGTGGTGATTGGTAAGGATCTCAAAGTTGGCCACTTCATTATTGTAAATCCAATAGATGATGCTTCTATTTTTGTAGAATGTTTCATAAAATAAGTGGAAAAACTACATAACATACTTGAAGTAATTATTTTAGACCATGATAAGCTATTTACATCAATGTTTTGGTAGAAATTGACCACAACATTTAGAATGTGTTTAAATTTTTGTTTGTCATACCACCTGAAAATGGATGGTCAAATAAAAAGGCTGAATTAGGTTGTTGAGGATGTAATACAAATGCATGTCATGGAACAATAGATGAAATGAGAATATCATCTCCATTTGGTTAAATTTGATTATAATAATTAATATAATTTTATAATAAAATGGCACCTTTTGAAGCTCTATATGGGTGAAAATGTAGAACCCCACTTGGTTAGGATATTTTAGAAAATAGGGTTGTTGTTGACCCTAATATATTGGTGGATTATGACAAAGAGATGGAATTAATATGAAAAAATTTGAAATTTGCATCTAATCAGTAAAAGAGTTATGCTAACAAGAAGATAACTCCATGTTAAATCAACATGGTTGATAAAGTTTTTATGCATGTTAGTCATAAAAATTCAGTAAAATTTAGAAAAACATCCAAACTATCTTCACATTTTCTCAGGGCCTTGGACATTCTAGAGAAGATTAGTCCTATTGACTATTAGCTGGATCTTCCTCCTATATTAAAGATTTATGATGTATTTCATGTTACTTTATTAATAAAATACATACCTTATCCCTCTCATGTTTTGGATTGGAAACACCTATAGGTCATGGAAGAGGAAAGGAAGCATCTAAAGCTAGTGAGAATCCTAAACCATCATAGTGTTAAGATATGAAATAGGGACATACAATAAATTTTGGTTCAATGGAATCCATTGAGCAAAATAAGTGCTACTTAAGAAGATTCACATCTTTTAAGACAACATTATGCCTAGTTGTTTGAATAGTTAGTAGGATGGATCCCTTTTAAGGGGGGAAGGATGTTATGACCCCAATTTTTGATGATTTTAAAAGACTAATTAAATATTATTACTATTATTATCAAAGTATAGCTGAATTCTACATTACTTTTATCTAGTTGGAACATATTGATGGATTTTGATGTAATTACATTTCAACTACAGGTTGACAGAAATACTATGTTTAATTTGTTGCACTATATGATATATGAGCTAGTTGATGTAATTAATGCTTTATTATATTTTAGTATCATATTATTTATTATTTTTCAAGTGTTGCTAATATATATTTAGTGGTTATAGGTACTTGATATGAGCTAGGATAGATGATGACATCAACACCTGGGGTGACAAAGTGGTTCTTGAGTATGTAAATTAGTTCCAATAGGTATATGTATGTTTTAGTCAGTCTCATGCCATTGTATAGTCATGTTTTTTTTTCATTTGTGTAGTTGCACCTTGTTTTCATACCTTAGTCATATTAATGTTTTGTTTGTTTAGTGTTTGACATGTTGATTTTTAGTTTTATTACACTAGATTAAACTCCCCACATACACTCCTTTCTTTCTCATCTGTGAACTCATCACTAACATAGACTTTTTTAAGAAAACCATTTCTTCATGACTTGGAGATTATAGGTGGATTCACCTGAACCCCTCTCCATAACCCCCTCTTGGACTCTTATGTTGGTCACTTGATTTATTTATATGATTTGAATTGAACCTTATGTTATTTTTAATCTTTATTAATGTTTAATGCCTCAAATTTTATAGACTGGGCATTTATGACCATTAAATTAATGTTTGGCATGTTTGGTTCATTTGGAGGTGGTTAAAGGTATTGGAGGGAGGATTCTCTATCCTCCACAATCAATGTTGAATTTAATGGGGGTATATGGGAGATGGATAGAAAAAAGGGTAACACAGTGGATGGGAAGAAGAGAGGGTGAGGGAATGGAGAAAATTATAGTGAGGATATTTTATTTCTATTCTTACTTTTGGTTGATGGTTTTTGGAACTACACAGATAGATGATGGGGGTTTTATGGTGGCTTATTCTTAGTGTGACCATGTAGACTTGGTATAAGAACTAGGTTTAATTCCTTTTAGGATATAATTTACACCTACATTTTCTTAGGTAATTAATTCTATAAATTTTGGATGCTTGTTATGTTTTCTTTTCAAGAGAATTTACCAAAAAAAAGGATGTTGCATATGCAACCTTAAAGTTTTGAGACTTCAAGTTGGGTATAAAGCACCTAGGGGTCAAGCTATATTATTCCTTTCATATAAATTAGAAATATTTACCCTATCATTTTTTATATTTAAGGAAATTATGATGTAAAACAACCTAGGCAAATTTATTTGATTTATGATTTCGTTTAATCCAAAATTTAAGGGTCTACATGTGTTTATTTTCCCTTGGGTTAATATTAAGACTATGCATGTGTGTGTGTGTGTGTGTGTGTGTGTGTGTGTGTGTGTGTGTGTGTGTGTGTGTGTGTGTGTGTGTGTGTGTGTGTGTGTGTGTGTGTGTGTGTGTGTGTGTGTGAGTGTGTGTGTGTGTGTGTGTGTGTGTGTGTGTGTGTGTGTGTGTGTGTGTGTGTGTGTGTGTGTGTGTGTGTGTGTGTGTGTGTGTGTGTATTGGGTGGTTGACCCTACCATTATTGTTGAAATGTTGTGGGAATCTTGATAGTTATGACTATGTTTTATGATTGTTAACCTTTATACATAATATAGGGCTCACCGTTCCCTGTTGCTCTTTTTGTAACTTTTTATGGACCTTTACATGCATTTGGGGTTTGTAAAATGAATTTAGAAATTTTATTATTTCTTTTAAATGTGTTTTATTCATAACTATTTTTGATATATTCATTTGATGACTATGTTTAAATGATGGAATGGTTTTACATATATTTAATCAATATGATTTTCCTCATATTTTATATATATATGTGTGTGTGTGTGTGTGTGTGTGTGTGTGTGTGTGTGTGTGTGTGTGTGTGTGTGTGTGTGTGTGTGTGTGTGTGTATGTATATGTATATGTATATGTATATGTATATATATAAATATATATATATATATGTGTGTGTGTGTGTGTGTGTGTGTGTGTGTGTGTATATATATATGCATATGTATATATATATATATATATATATATATATATATATATATATGTATATGTATATGTGTATGTATATGTGTATGTATATATGTATGTATATATGTATATATATATATATATATATATATATATATATATATATATATATAGATATATATATTCAAAGGTTCTCCTATTTGTTTTATAACTCATCAAAGTTTTAATGGGTTATGGGGTGAAGCCCTATTGGAATTTGTTAACCTACAATAGAAACTTTGACTTTTAACTAAATCATTATTGAGTCCTATTTATTTTATTAAGTTATTTTAACCCTCAATATTATATTTGGGGATAATTATGAGGTTGTGGGACCTCATGATGATCCCAAAAAATCATTATATTTATTTTATTTAAATTTAAAATTGATTTCTAGAATTTAATTTATTACTTCAAATCATTTTTTATTATTTCAAAAAATAATGGCATGGCTGGAAGTCAAGTTGAAAAGTATTGAATGGTTATGTGTGTCGACTATTTTTAAGCAAGGTGATTATATATAGACTATTACATTTTTTGGGTTGGGCTTTTACTTGGTTTAATTTTATCAATTATTTTCATATTTAATATTATCTAAATTTATTTTGTTATTAATATAATTATCCCTTGAATAAACTTAAATAATTGAGTTATAGCTATGGAGTTATTTACATATAAAACATATTGGTATTCCGAATGTCCAAAGGCTAAGCATACACTTGGAGGATTCCAAACATGGAAATAATAAATGTTATGGATTTGTACTTAGCTCATAATCCATTTATATGACTTTCAAACCACCTATAGTGGATTATTTCCACTTCTAATTTGTAGTGGTGTTGTTCACTTGTTTATTTTTGTCTTATCTATCGAAGATGTACGTCTTGATCACTTTCTTATTTTTTTATATTCTATTGTTGTGTTGAGTCATTCAATGTCTTAGAAACCCTAAATTTTTTAAAATCCTTTCCTACCCCTAATTACTAAAATCACCATCTAGCTAATGGAAGGGGTGGTAAGGGCTACCAATGGTTTGGATCATAGTGCTAGTTTAGAGGATTTGTTTGACATGATTACATGATACTCACACACCTAAATGATCTTGTGGATAGGAGTACAAGTTGGTGACATTTTATTGTAATTTATTCATATGTTCTTTAGTGCTCACTTTATTAATGTTTCCATGTTAAATATTTAATGAGTCCTGTTTTAAACTAATTACTTTACTATTATTAGTTAGGTTGTACATTACAGTTAGTATATGTTAATCATTGTCTTTGATAATGGATCATGTTGTAAGAGAAGAAAAAGGTCTTACGATGCTTGACATATGGTAAGAATATAATATTTTTGTTATATCTTTTAAATTGAATCATGGTTATGATCACCTAGTTCCTATGTTGGATATTTACATGATAATGGCTATTGTATTATACTTCTAGTTCATTACATTTATAAAATTTATTATGTTAATGAAATATATAGCTGATCATATGAACTATTATTGTAGAATTAATATATTTATATAGTTAATATATTATATTTTTTGTCTCTTGAAATAAGCATTATATTTTTGGTAGTGCTAAGATTTACCTATGTATATATTTCACTTGCCATATGATGTCTTACAAAACATAAGTATGATGGTTTAGTTTGTTAAGAAAAAATAAGTATATATTGGAAATGATATTCATTGATGAATTTATCTAACCTATTCATTTTTTAATACACTTATGTATTTATCTTATACATTGCTTAATAATTGAGGGAACATGAGTTTATATAAAAATATTCTTTCTAGCTTTGATTTCAGTTTGGATATGAAACAATAGAAACATGGTACGGATAACTTCTTATGGATCTAATATGAGAAAATCATTTTAAATATGCATAGAGAATGGAACATTCCTTATTTCTTATACAAATGAGTATAAAAGACATGTATATTTATTGGTAAAGAATCTATTATTATTATTTGATTATTTTTCCTAGTTTTCACTCCTTAATTCATTGCTGAAATGAAAAAGAATTATGTTTTTAGATCTATATTAAGGGATGACTAGTAATTTGTCATAAATTGTGTTAACTTCTAGAATGAATTACTCAATTTTTATAGGATGGATAGACTCTTGGAAATGTTATAATGAAAGATAGTTATCATAATTTCCTTTTGTTACTAAATAGAATCTATTGGTATTTTATTCTCTTATGCTTAATGTCATATAAATAAGAGAGGGTTGAATATGTGTATAGGATTCATTTATATTGACTAGAAATGAATATAAATTATTATTTTTCATTTGTTTAAGGCATTCCCAACCATTCTTATGTTGTTATATATATACAAAAAAAATTGTAGTTGGGTTCACTTATTTAATGTATGGCTAGAAATATTTGTTTGAGTTAGATACTGTGAATAATATAAATACTATGTACTTAGATTATGTGGGAAATCTTATGATGACATATCACTCATACATGAATTTTCGTACTTATGAATTATTAATTGAATTTGGCGTAGATTTTAAATGAAATTCCTATTGTAATAAATGTTAAAAACTAGTTGCTTAAGGTTTTTAATAGTTTTAATAAATATATGTTTGTCCAGAAATTTACTCAATGATATAATACTGAATGCATCAATTGGCCTATGAATGTAAGTTAATTGTGAAATAAGTGAGTTATTATGGGCTGAATATTTATCTTATATTAAATATAATGGAATGTTTTATAAATTAATGTAGCATGATATATGCTTGGCTAAAATACTATTTATATTATATATAATCCTTCTTATTAATTATATATGCATTAGTTATTTGCCAATATGATATATTTTTCATAAATCCATTTATGAGCTGCCCATTATATATTATCTATTAAATATAGAGTTGATCATAAATTGTATCAATACTCATATTTAAGATAGTGATTTACATGTTAATAAATTGGACAACTTGTGAACTTAAAATAAACTAGGCAATGGTGAAATGAACTTAAGCCATGAGGAAGATGATAACCTTGATTGGTAGCACCAAATCAATTACCTATGATACTTTATCTTCATTCCCTTCCATGATTGTTCTCTCTTTTAGGCACTAATAAATTATATTGTGTGATTATTGAATTGGTATAAATTTGCATGTGTTTTTTATAAATTTATAGTTATTAATCTTATGATTATCATTTTAGACATTATACCTAGTTGTCTAGATAGAATTAGACCTTATTCTCATTCCATAGACCTATTATAACCAATTAGCAACATAGGGTGTGTAAAATTATCTTTCTTGGTTAGTATGAAAGTAACCATTTGACCATCGTTAAGGGGAACCAAAACCTACTGAGGGGTGTGAGATATTTATCAAGGTTTTAGGACCTATAAATGGTATTATGCATAAAATATTGTACCACATATGGTGCTTGGGACTTATCCATGTACTTGTACACCTATACTCCCTAAACCCTATAATTTATCCTTTAGGCAACCTTCTTCCACATAGCATCCTTTGTGAGTAATTATCTCTAGATAGTTATCTAAGATCACCTCATATGGTTCCAGTTGCATGTACATGAGTATGTTGAATGAGAATTCCTTATTTCAAAAAGTGAGATATTGGGTTCAGCACACAATCCCAAACATACTCTAATAATGCAAATCCAAATTTTATTTTTGGCATTGTTTCAACTTGGTTGTTTAGATCCCAATAATTAAATGTTTTATAAATTTTTTTGACAATTCTATGCCAATATTTGGTTTCCCCTATTATCTATTGGTTTATATACCAATATAATGGTATATACCATAATTTCTAGTAAAATAGTTGTATTCTTACTTTAAAATATTTTTTTCAAAATCTTATCCAATATCATTCACAAAGATTAATGTGGTGACATAGACTATCTTGTCCATTTTTTTCTCAAAGAGCCACATAAGATAGCCATAATTGGTGGTACAAATTTTTCAATATGGGAACCATGTATTCTTGTGGAATATATCTTTTTGTGATAATAAATTTGAGAATTTTCTAATTTATAACATGATCTTTATGTGTGTACCACCATCTTGCTATATTGCTTATCAATGTATCATAAAGAGATTCTAATCTTTCCTCTTTATTTGTAAATATATCCTCCATTTGTTTTATAAATGATCTAAGTCATTTATTCATAAATTTTGGGAGATTCATGTGGGATTCTTCTTTATCTAATGAAAATGATCTTTTAATTCCTAGTTTTGTTAGCTCTAAAGGTTTTTCATCTTCCAGATTATCTTCATAGATGTCTATAGCATCATAGAAAATGTCATATTCATAATCTACTATGGAATAGTAATCTAATTCATCTTCATCTATGGAATGGTAAAATTCTTATAATTCATGTATAGTATTTTTTTTTAGAATTCTTCTAAGATATAGTAGTGTACGAACCCTAGTTTTTGCGATGCAAATCATCTGTGTTTCAATGTGTATGTCTATATCTATCTCTAGTTCCTCATTTTATCAGTCAATTTATCCTTATAAATTTGGTTCAAAATAATTTTATAATGTGACATTTTTACCTATTACATATATCCCTTGTATTTCATCAAATTCCTCATTGATGTCTTTATTGTCCCATACCACTTTTGTCAAGTTAGCACTCATGCCAGTTTTTAATGGGATAATTACCATGATGTCATTACCTTAAAATTTTATTTCCTCATATTTATATTTATATATATCATTATAATAAAATTACCAAATTATAGATAATAGGACAAAATATGATATAGATTTAAATGAGCATTGCATAACCTTAAAACTAATTACTTTAGAGATTCGCATCATTTTTAATTCAAATCATTTTAGAGATCCTAGTGGTTCTTTAAGACTTCCATCCTCCATTGCAATTTAATAATTTACTAGGTTTAAGTTGGGTTTACCTAGGACTTCCCATGTTATTTCTATCACCACATTCAAATCTACCCCTAAGTCTAATAATACTTTTATGAAGTTGTAACCTTCAACTTTTGAGTCTAAATATACCAAATAATTATTAAATTATATCTTTATCCAAAATAAATATTCATTTTTATTTTTTAGTTTTCATTCAGTACACACCATGTGTGCATTCCTACTTTTTATAATATTTGTAAAATTGAATTTTATCTAATAGAGGTTATTCATTTATCATTCATATTAGTTTTTGTAGTGCCATCATTTATTCCTCTTGGAAGTATGTTTGTTTTTATTGTCTTATTTGTGAATATTCAATAATTTCTTGTTATAAAGTGTATTATTTTGTCATTATGCTTTGAAATAGGGTATATTTATTGGTTTCTATTATCACTTGATATGTCTCCATAGTGAGATTCATTGTTACTTATTTGCACTCTAGTTATGGTAAGTATGATGTATTTTCCATTATTTGTGGTTTTAAAGATATTTAATTTTATCATGTTGAATTGTATTTATTTCCTTGATATCCTCCATAGTATTTAGGTATGTATTTATTACCTTCGTACCCCCATGGTATACTAGATTGTAATTGTTTTGTTGATAGTCTCAATGATAATAATTTTTCACTAGGTGGTTAATTATTTGAGAAGGTGCTAAAGGTGATTGATATGATGTTTGTATGTTTTGGGATGTATTATGATGATGTGAGCTACAATTTTTTCCCTTGCAATTCCATCTTTTAATTATTATATTATTTCTACTTTGGGGAATGCTTGTTGATAATGGCCTAAATTACCACAAATTTTATAATATATGAATTGATTCTTGGGTAGAGAGAATTCCATTAATGGACACACATATTATGGGTGTTCATCATGTAATATATATATTTTAAAATATAATATATCCTTTATAATTAAAATTTGAATATGTGGGGTCATTTTAATTGGTTGGGCTTGTATTATTTCATCTCACCTAAATTTCACAGCATGTGGACAATCTATTTTATTGTGTCCTTATTCAAAACAAATGGTGAGTAAAATATTAGGTATTGCAATCCAAAATTATGTGGTTATATTAGATTTAATTTAGATTTCTTGACAAAATCTTAAATTTGTGATTTCATTTTCCATGTTTTCAAATATTGTTTTCATTATTGTATCATTTTCCCTTCCCCTGGTTTATGATTTTAATGGATATTCCATCTTTAAGGCTTGAGTGAATGTTTTAAATTATTTTTCATTAGTGGCAGATCTTGAGTGTTGTAATAGTCAACATATAAACCACACTACATTTTGTTGTTATATAAGTGGTTGTATTATCTTCTTTGATACTTATTTGAATATGTTTCCAAATTATTTATCTCATTGAATGAGATTCCTCATCTTACTTACACTTTATATATAGGTATCAAGATATAAAAAATAAATCTTGAATGCATCATGTACATATGTTAATGACTTACTATGTTTAGGGATAATTTTCATGTTAGATTTTAGTGTTTCATCTTTTAATAATTCACACAAAATCAAATAATTTGACTTGATTGTCTATTATATTATGAGTGTGCCAATATGTATATAAATAAAATGTGTAAGAGACTACATCTATAGTATCCTTGCCAAAATTTGGTATTTTTATCTTTTATACCATTTTATTTTGATTAGATTTCTATTTTCCCCTAGTTGATTGATCATTACTAGTTTAAAACTTTATATCCTATTGGTTTTTATATTTCTTTGGTTTTCATTTGTTTGGACAATATTTAAATGTGCTTGTATTTTTATTTCTTCCTTTATCTCTCTAAAATTGAATTTCAATGTAATTTATTCTTATTAATGCCTCAAAGAATTTTTATATTAATTATTACCTTTTTTATTTTGTAATTTTAATCATATATTTATATTTTATTTGGGTGGTGTATCCTTTATATTTTGAATTGACATGGGGGATGATGGTCAGTTCAAGGTGTTCATCTCCTCAAACATTATGTTTTGGTTGTGGGGAAAAGGGGGTGTGGGGCATTTCACATCATTTTGTATCTCAAATTATTCACTATTTTTATATTCTTCCTCATTATCCTTGAATAATATTATAATTCATCATCTTGGTCATCTATTCCTCCTCTTCCATTATTTTCTTCTTCTAATCATGTTTTCCACTATTGTCACTGACCACTTTAATTATTATATTTTATACTATTTTTTCTAAATATATTTCTTCTTATTTTTTCTTAATCCCTTTTAATTCTATACTCTATTATTCTCCTTTCATATTGTCTTATTTTATTCTTCTTCTTTTCTTTCCTTAATTTATTCCTTAATTTTTCTTCTCTTTTCTGACTTTCTTCTTTATTTTCTATTTCCTCTTATTTTTCCTTACTCTTGTCCTTATTTTATTAGTATTATATATAAATTAATATTTGTAAATTTAGAAAATATATTTGGCCATCAACTTCCAAATACATTATTTGATGTCTTTCTTCTAATGATCTTATTATGGATATGAGTGATTTAGTTATTTTGTTTGATAATTTTATGTGTTCCATGTGTGCTTTGTGAATCCATATTTGATTTTTTCCCATCTTCATTCCATATCCATCATTGATATATGTGTCACTAGTTTTAACTCTAAATTTTGTGTGATCCGTTATTTTTATTTCTCTTTTTATTTTACTTCTTTTTCTTTCCTTTCCTCTGCTAAATCCTCACACAATTTTGTGGTGGCCTTCTCTTTATTTCATTCTTTATTCTATATCTACTTTTTGTTTTTATAATTTTTATAATATTTATTTATTCTATGATTCTAATCTCATTTATTCTTATACCTTTCCCATTAATACATGTTTTTAGGTCCTAATTTTCACTTCTTATTTATAGTTAATCTTGTTCATTTATTTCTTTCTCATCGTATTTTCCTTATTTCTTCCTTTCCTTTATCTACCTTATTTTACTTATTTGTTTGTATTCTCTCATTTATATAGTCTATTTTTCTATATTTATTAGCACTAATCTTATTTTTAATATTTTGTTAAATTTTTCCATTCTTTGTTATTCTATTTAAGCCCCCATCAAGTTGTCATGTCTTATCCATTAATATTCATATTATTTTGGATCCTTTATTATAGGAACCCCCCTTTAGTTTCCATCATCCCATAGGTTTTTGTTCCCTATATAAACTATATACCACTTTTTATTATACTAACCTCCACCAATAGTATGTATATTAAAGTAGGGAATTGTTTCAATAAATTTACCTTATGGTTATCATAGTAATTCTTCTTTCTTTGCATCAAAAATTTTCTAACCAAAACAAGAAAAAAATATGATGAATTAATATAATGTTTTCTCAAACCAATAGTCCACAACACATGTCCATCGTTTGTCTATTTATTTTAGTATTTATATTTTGTCTATTCTCTAGATACTTGGTTTATTAATTCATACTTTACATCCATCTATTGATTTGGCTAACCTTAGTATCCATGGAAAAAATAAGTTTATAAATGTCACCCAAAACACTTCATCTTCTAGTCTAAATAATTTGGCTTTTACTTGATCCACAATGTTTTTTTTAAATTACTTTAGCTTCTTTTTGAATGAATTATTTAGTTCTAGTTTCAAAACAATTTTCTATTTTCATTATTGATGGTTTTTAGAACTCTAGTAGGTAGTTTTATCTATTTTTTAGTTTTTTTAAAAGTTGGGTTCAAGAAACAAATGTTGACATGAAAAAATAGTCAAGTTTTGAATTTATAGTTCTATGTTCCAATCTTAACAATATCTATATAAAGAATCCAATTATATTTCTTAAACTTATAATCCTAACCATAATGCAATGTAATTCACATAACACATGTAAGGACACAAAACATAAGATGCATTATTTAATAATATATTCAAAGTGGTTAAACAATATATTTTATAACATAGTGCTCAAGTATAGATATATTACAACATATGCTAACTTTAGACATGATTCTCTCTATCTATTTTACTATGTCTAAATATAATTATGTACTCCAATGGTGATATCATTTATGTCTTTTTTAAATGTAGCTACATAGAATGTCACCACATGTAGTCTATGTCATGGTCAGCACATGTGTTCTAATATATGCCACAACATAACCATACACTCCCATGATTTGATATTAATTGATTGATATTCATGAGCAAAACCACCAAGAAAATCATTTACTTTTGATTAAAAATTGATCATAAAAAATTATTTGATATAATATAATATTATTACATTATAATTTCATTATATTTTTTTGATGATTTTAATTTGAGAGCATTGGAAGGCAACCTTACCTTGAACAAAGGAAAATAATATATAGATATAAAATCTCAATAAAATACCTCTACTTAAAGATGTGTGTGTGTGTGTGTGTGTGTGTGTGTGTGTGTGTGTGTGTGCGCGCGCGCACGTGCACTCATGTGAAAAGATATTATATCAATGAAACACCACTCCCAATAGCCAAAATAAGGACACAAAAATGTTGTAGACCAATAAAAAATGCTACAAACTTCTTGTAAACCTAAAAAAAAAAACATTAAAAAAAACCCTCAAAAATGGCTATTTCCCTTCCTTTTCATATCCTTTGCATGAGCAAATGGCCATTTTTAGTGGTTTAAGGATGCTTTTAAATTATATTTCACTCTTTTTACTTAATATAACACAATCCCCTCCAACCCATAAATTTGAATAAATGGGGATAAAGACTTCAAAAGATTCGATGGGTTGATAGCTCTCATTGAAAATTGAGCTAATATCCCTTCATTTATATAAAAAATTAATTTTTCCATGTATCATTCTTACTTAGGTTTCCTTACCTCAATATTATCCACTTAGATTTCACCTCTCTTACTTTAGATACCACATTTTCCACATCAATAACTATCGTAGCTAAGTTTGGTGCTTTGCACTCATCATCACAAGCTTATTTTATAATTAAATGATCATTATGTGAATCCTTCCACCAAGAATTAGCTTTATTTCATTAAAAACTATTCCATGTTGTGATTAATATCCAATCTTGAATCATATACGATGTTAGAAGGGTAAACCCTCATAATCAAGAGATTGTGTACAGTGTATAACCTTAACCTCAAAATAAATATGAGCTAAAATATTTAATGATATGTCTATATTTATAAAGATTACATAAAAATTATAGTGAATCATAATATCCATTGTAGAATACATTGACAAATACTCACCCAACAAGTTACCAATAGCTTGAAAACTAATTTCCAATCAAAAAATGTAGCAACAGATGTGGTAATTGAATGAAAATAGGTCTAGCTTTGAAAGATCTTATTATATTATATTTAATATATAATTGTATCATATTAAAAAAAATACATAAATATTATATGAAAATAATATTATAGTTGTCATGCCCCACTATTAACATTCCTTTATATCATGCAAAGGAACTAATCATTGGTGGGTTTCCTATCATGTCTCTATTTTGATGTTGATAATTTATTTATCATCAAGGATTATATAAATATTAAGATTATATGATAATATCCTAATTTTTATAGTTTAGATGGATATTTTGAGGAACTTTATGCCCCATTTCCTACATTCTGCATGCTTGATAGTTATTTTGGCCACCTTTAGATTGCTCTATTTTTTTCTATTTTGCAAATTTAATTCATATCAATTTTTTAATTTAGTTACTCATTGATTTAACTAGCATATCTTAAGGCACACTTTGATATAATTATGAGGATACATTATTTATCATCCTAGTACTAAGGAGGTAACCCTAGGCTGGTCATGATTTACACACTTATTTTACTTATCCATTATGAGTAACCTTAATATAAACAACCCATTGGAATTAATATAAATTTCCATACCTCTATTAATATCAGTTTAGTCATGATGTACATTAGTAGTGTCTCTACAACACATCAAATTATATTTTTACATAGACTTGTTTTGATTAGATTATCCAATAATGATTATTGAGACTTCAACATGTTTCATTTTGTTTAAATTTATAACAAAACATGAAAGGTTTATGTTGGATATTATTCTATATAGAGATATTGAGCATAGATGTTAGTTATTTTCACTATTTTCATGAATATTATGTAGCTTGTTATTTTAATGACATGGCTATTTTCTTTGACTATTATGTGATATTTTTAAGTGTGTAGAAAACCTTATTATATATGATATGTACACATTGAGATTGGTTTAATTTGATATTATTTTTATATATTGCTTATAATATTTATTCTTATATTTTTAGGTTATACTAATCATTTTTTATTACATTTAAAAGTGTATTCTTCCTCCCCCCCTTGCTAACCCATTCTATATCATAAATTTGATACACTTTTAGATATAAATATAGGTTTAGAGGATTTATAAGTATTGTTGACTAGTAAAAATCTAGTGTAATGTATTGTGATCAACATACAAGGTTATTGTTCATATTTATTTGGATGCAAAACCTGATTAAATGTTATTGTATATGTGATGTATAGCTTTTTAAGGACTAACTATTTGTTTATATGAGTTGGTTATTGTTGATTAATTTAATATTTTGTGGTAGTTTATATTGTCACATCTATGTTTACTACTTTTAACTATGCTAATGATATATTGAGTGCTAACAAAAGGTGTACTACTATAATTCCTAGAAGCAACTAAGAACTGTGATGCATGTTGTTTCTTGTAGGATCCATATGGGAGAGTATGGTTACGGGTCCATTATTAAATCTCTTACAAAATTATTCAAATAATAATATACAAATTTAAATCCTCCTCTAACCATATGTGAATCCTAATTCTAAGGAAAAGATTAGATGTCAACTCTATCACATGGTCTTGCTAGAGGTTTTATTTCCTATTTTCACCCATTGAAGACCATGTGGGTGTTTTGGGTAAAACATGTTAGATCTCATAGATGGGTATCATGATGAGAGTTTAATTACAATTTATAATTGATGATAGTGAATGGAATTTTTGGTGAAATATATGTTCACTCTAGCAGATGGATATCCTACTATGCTTTGTAATTAAAATTTTAATTGATGATAGGGAATGTCATTATGGGTTTAAAAAGTTAGATCTAGGATATAGGTATGTTGTTATGATTTTTATTTTATGGTTTAATTGTTGATAGTGAATGTCATTCCACACAAAATATATGTTATCTCTAAAATATGGGAATCTTTTCATGATTTTTATTTTTTATTTTACTTATTGATCGGAAATGAAATTCTAGGTAAAAGATGTTAGTTCTAGTAGATGGGTATACTAATACAATTTATATTTCCTATTTTAATTTTTGATAGTGATTATAGTCCCACTTAATTATATATTGGTATTTTATTTATAAAACAATTTTATATATATTATTGATTTACTCACATGATTCACTAGGGAGGATTACACTCTATCTTCATAGATTATGAACATGGCTATTATTTTTATCATAGTTCTGTTATATGACTAACTATATTAAAATTATTGATATAGCATGATTATTTTCTTTACAAATTTAATTGTAAATGTCTCCAAAAAAACTTATTTCATAACATGATTAGTTTTTTTTAAATTTATTTCATGATTACCTTATTTATTTCATGTTTATATGTATATATACATTTTCCTAGACATTATTTATCTAACCACGAATGTAGATAGATGGTAGTATATTCTTAGGACATGATATTTATAACCCCACATGCAATGGTAGATTTGATTTTTTTAATTATTATTGGACATAATTCATAATATTGATATTTTTTTTACATGTGGATTAGTTATTAAAATGATAAACTATTTGATTTAACATGTTTAGTTATTTAATAGTGACAGTTCATTATTATTGTATTGTTATCATGTTTATATTTATATATGTGTGTGTATGAATATTAGTTATTGTTTTATGTAAAATGGGTAGATAACATCAACACACTATACAAAAAACATTTAAATGTAACAAATTAATGTTTAGATTTGAGCAATATATGAAAATTTAACCTGTTTAAGCAGACAATAAATATTGTACAACCAATATGTAAAGAGAACATATATTATTTAGTTTTCTATTTTGAACTACAAGAATGACTCAGATTCATTTTAAATCAATAAATAAGTTGTGTTTTTTTGTTCTAAATTCTAACTATTCCTATAAAATAGATAATATAGTCATCTCAAGACACTACCATTGATGAATGTGTCCAAAATACAATGCATGTGTACAACCATAAATATGCACTATAACTAATCCAAACTTCTCCTAAAACTATAATATTACCTTTAACTCTATTTTATCGTTATAAATAGGTATAATTATGTGAATAATATTGTTAATAAGCAAAAACCTAGATCTTTTTCCTTTGACCTCTTATAACTCAAAAAAAATGGATTGTCACGTGAGTTGAGCTAACCCTACAAAATTGACTTTTGCTAAGTGTTGCCTAAATATACATATACTTGAAAAACAACGTCAAACTCCATGTAGTTTTCCCTCCTATGTATGTGTGTGTAATGGTGGTTATACAACTATATTATTTTTATCCTATTGAAACCCTTGGTATTAGTAGTGCTAGTGGAACTTAAATTTTGAATCCATTAGAATTATAATTTTAGAAATATAGTAAATAATTTAATTTAATAGCTTTTGAATAAGGTAAATTACATCATAATTGAGAAACTTGGTTGGTTCAGTAAAATATACCATAGCTTTGTATATATAGGGAATCATTTTGATTTTGAACTAAAAACATAGAGGCACTCAAAATACAATAATGGAATAAACATACGAGGCTAAAAAAGGTCATAAAATACAAAATTATGGAAAAAAATAAAAAGATAATGTTGGACACTAATGTTGATGCTAGTTGTAGACACTAAAACATTGCATATGATAGTTTTATATGTCGAAACACCATTAGATCAGACCATTACCCAACCTCTAACCATGACCCTGAGTCATTTTAGTTAATTAGCTAAACCTAACTCATTAATCTACCCTTTTACCCCACCAGGCCTTCCCTTTATCAAATTAGTAGCCATGATAGAGACCCAAACCTCTACCAAAATTATTATACAACCTAAGGCACTGTTACTCTACTTAAAGTGCTTCTCAACTTATCTTCAAATTACAAGCAAAAAACTAGGTACATTTTGTATTTAAAGTTATGATTATTTGGTTTCTAACATCTTTATATAAATTATTCCATTATACTTATTATCCTCTAATACCTTGACCCCAAATAAACCTTTAACATCCTACTATATCCATATTTTGACCTTTTCTAAACATACCTAGAACCCATAGCAACTGTCAATGGTCACCTTGCCCATCGACGATCACCTTCAACTGGTGATGCTTACCTAACCATCAATGGTCACTTTAATTTTTGATAGTCATCCCAAAAATTAATAAGCACTATGGTATGAAATAATAGCAAGATATTTCCACTTAATTTCTCCCTACCAAATTCTCCTTTCTAACCTTCTGCCTGTTCACAGAGTCTATACCTATTTTTTAGACATGACCTGACCTATTTAACATTAGTATTGACCTGCTATTTACTCAATTAGTCTATTTTTATCAAGAATTTATTTCTTTTACATTTCCTTTTAGTATTTTCTATAATTTGATGTAAGTATCTTATCTTTATCTCTTTCAACTTAACTATTATACAAGAGTGGATTGACATCCTCCTAGTAATTTCACACTACTTAGACCTAGTTCACACTAGGAAATCCACCTTGCTATGGATCTAACAACCCCTTTTTATTATTAATTTATTATCTAAAGTTAATTATTCCTAATATAAAGAGGATATATTCACAATCATCTAGATCACACACATACACAAACAAACATGTTCTTCTACCATAGCAATAATTAGTTTCCTACTTATTTCTTTCTTAGAAAATAAACAAAAATTAATAGAAACATTTTAGCATACCCAGTGAGACCCAATATCATCTAGGTTACCCTTTATTCTTTATTATATGATCATATAAAGAAATAAAAATGTGTTTTGGGTATAAAATAAACCTTTTGTACATTTATTGCCTATATGTTTAGCTCACATAGTTAAACTTAAAGGTTAAGTAGTTCATTATCAGACACCATACCAAACCACTTCAATCAATAAAAATACATCACAACAATTGACAAAAGGACCAACTAGGGTTTCATCTCCTAGAATTTCACCTTCAAATTTTGGATATCTTATTTGGAGGTCATTATCAAGAAGAGAAACCAAAACTCATCTCTTTGGTTGAGTCTAAACTCTAAAAATCAGTATATACTAGATAATCACCTGATACCCTATCAATGTGGTGTGTGATGTGAAGGGGTAGGCCCTAATACCAAGCCACATATTAATTTATAAAATATATCCTTTTGATATCATTGAACACCTAAAACTAGCCATAGACTTTTTTTCTAGTACATATTCTACAAACCAAGTTCTTTTTCACACTTTCAAACTAAGGAATAAGCCAAAAGTGAGATAAAAGGTACCATAAGATTTGAAAATGAACTCTAGTGTATGTTTTTGATTTCCTTGAGATTTTTTCATTTTATTTGCTTTGTGTTTGAGTTGTGAGATTTCTTTTATTTCATTATATTGCTCACATGGTATTTACTAGACAACAGTTGAGGAACCAAACCAACCAAGAGTTGATTTCCTCTTTTTCTTCCTCCATGAAGTATAAATTGAATGTTGAAGGTTATTACCATCATTATATCCCCCTACCATGCCTCTAATTTTTTTCCAAGGTGATGCAGATTTCTCCACTTTCCATGACAATAATCCTATAGCCCTCCAACATTACCTTAACACCCTTTCTTATTGCACCTTGCTTGAGCTCATCCTAGTGATCCACCTTATGGTATGCCTCCCCATATTATGGTTGTCACTACCTCTACCCAACCTATGATCACTTGACCATCTTCTTCTAGTAATAACCCACCTACTACCTCCACCTAAACTCAATCAAATAACCCAACTAGTAACCAAACATCCCCTATACCAACCAAAAACTCCTCCAACATAGGAGCAACCTTACCTTTAGTTACCCATACCCCATCCACCATGGGGATACCTTATACCCATATTTCCACTATTCCCCTTATCACTACCAACCCACCAATTTCCACCCCACTTCAAAATGTGGTGCTTTATATACCTTTTACCCTTCCACCTATTAGTATTAGAGTCACCACTTACCCCAAACTAATTAACCCATTCATACCTCTAACCCAATATTTATCAGTTCCATAATCTACCAATTTGATCATACCTCTAAACTAATCCACATCAAATCCTCAAAAAATACATATGACACCCTACCCATGTTATGTTCTTAATCTAAAAGGATACATAGCTTCATCTTCCACCCAACCTCTTATGCCCATTAAACCTTTTTGTGGCATTATACCAACCCTCATTAACCACATACCAACATGTGGCATCTTCTCAATATTCTATTGATTTAGAAGTTAATTCAAAAAGGATCCTAAATTAGATCAAAACATACACCATTACATAGGGCCTGTTGAGACCTTTCCAATGATATGTGTAGTGTAGAAAATGAAGCTCATATGCTCCTTGTGAATCTGGTCAAATTTTTGATTAAGTTGGTCAAAATTTTTCAAAATTAGTCAAAGTTGGTCAAACTATATAAATTTACCATTATATAATGATTAGAGAATAGTTTCAATGTTTAGAACATCTTGAGAGCATTTTGACACAGTTTGAAAAGGTTGATTTTGAGATCATATGCATGAGATATTATGATCTGAAGTTCTAATATGAAATAGGGAAAAAGGTATCACATGAATAATCTAACTTCACTACATAAACTTGTGACATGTGGTGATAAAAATAGTGGGTTTTTATCTTTTGTCTTTGACAGGTGAATGCAGATCATTTTTGGTAAAAATGTAATCAATAAAAAGGGTCAACTATGGGGACTGTAACTGGTGGATTCCACTTTTTTCTTAGAGGTAGACCCTAAAACTAATATAGATATGGATCGTTCATCTAATTAGACATCAAAAAGTGGTGAGTGGTTGACAAGTGGTCCACAGAGTGGGTCCTCAAGCCACCACGTGGCTTGCCACCATTTAATTATTTTATCATTTATCTCTATGATCTAATTTTAATAGTCATCTAATTAAATATTTTATAATTAATTAATTATCATGTCAAGACCATCAAATACATCTAATAAACCATTACTTCTATGTGACACATCCATATCATAACAAAGTTTCCACATTCCATGCCACAAATGTCACAAGCTGAACCCAACATGTCACTCAACATCCACATGCCACAAAATGCCCATTAAATGCATGTGTATGCCAAAAAAATGGAATTTTTAACCATTAACATCATGGTATTTTAATATCCAAATAACCACCCACTTACTAATGTGGGATAGATAGATATGCTTTGACCACTAAAATCATTATAGGTAGGACTCAAACCCTAATATTTTAGATAAAAGATGAACATTCCCACCATTGAACCCATTGGGTGTAGAACTATATAAAGTGCTTAGAATTTGATTTTGAAATAATCAAACAAGCTTATCAGCTAATACTAAAAGGTTATCACAAATAATCTTGTGTAGAGGGAGTTAGAGGTAAAATTAGGAAAAGGTCCAAAAGGAGATTAAGGTTATTTTTGCTCGAAGAATAACTTCTTAGTTGAAGAAATTTCATTTTAGAGATGTTTTTGAGTATTTTTCAAGCATTTTCTTTATATATCAACTGATAAAGGACTTGGAGACTAAGGCCATTATGCCAAAATCCATTATCAATTATGTACTCAAATTTCTTGATTTCTTCTCATTAAATTATTGTTTTATAAGTCAAATTTTAAATTATTTACATAAAATTATTGTAAATCAAAATTAAAATATGTAAGCATATTATTTCTTAAGTTTATGGATCAATTTGGTATCAGAAAAGTTAGTGTGTTGAGCTAACATTTGTGTAGACATTGCTCTAACACATCAAGTTTGGTCTCAGAGATAAGTTTGTGAGTGAATTTGTGATTTTATTATTTTAGTTAAACTCAAATATTATAGAACAATGGATCCAATTCTAGCTTAAATTCAGTTGTTACTGATTACCATTATCACTGTGATAATGCAATACTTGTAATTCCAAGAGCAAAGTCAGCAAGTAGTAGAGCAACAATAGGAACAATAAATAAAAAAATCTCTAATAGAGAATTAATGCTCTATGAATGGAATTACAAAAAGAACATCAGTAGAAGAAGAGGATACATGGAGAATCAGAGACTTGTGAACATTATGCCCAGTTGGGTCATATTACTGAGCAATGCTATATAATACATCCCAGTCATGCTCCATTATGGTTTAAAAGATGAAATGAAGAAAGAGGCAAGGCACCAGCCATGTCCAAGAATGGTCAATAAATCTAACCAATAATAGCTCATCAAGCAACTTTAGAGTCTCTAATGTGATAGTTGTTACCAATGGAAGTGCCAAAAATTATGCTACACTCTGAGGAAACTCAAAGGTAAAATTGCACTGTTATTGCTAAAGGGAAGTTCATGTAGATCTATTTTAACTAGAGTTATAAAGATAGTTATATTATTAAAGGTCTCAGATAATGTCATCAAATAAGGACTCTTCCATTACCCCATAATAAGACATTTGGAGGAGTTGATGGCATAGTACATGGATATGTGACTCATTATGACATCCTATATTTTGGCACTAGGGGACTATTCTTTGATCAAGTAGCTCTTCACATAGTTCTAGGAGAAGCTAAGGAGATCACTTTAGGTAATTATTATCTCACATCTTAGCATACCAAAAACACTACAATAAGAGAAGGAATTCAATTGACAACCAATCACACCTACTAGGTTTAGTTTGGGGCAAACCAGACAAAAAAGGTACATCTTGGTTATAGTAGTGATTCTTCTAATTTGTATACTCTTTCTAGTCCTATCAATGAAAATGATGTTGTAAGATTAGAAATAAATAATGCTATAAATATTAATGTATCTTTTGATGTACAATCCAATAATAAAAATAATGAAATCAAATTTTCTGGCTATATTGACAATGTTAGGGATACTAAATGTATTAACCCTAAACATTTATCAAGTTCATGTATTGATACATTTGAAAATCACACAAATGGAATAGGTTCTAAGTTGTTAACTAAAATGATATTCGAAGGAAAAGGCCTTAACATTAATGGTCAAGGGATAGTCCATCCTATCCAAGTGGAAAAGATACCACTCTATATAAGATTAGGATATGGAGGTGGACAAATGTCCCAAGAAGCTAAGTTGAATGATTACTTATGAAACAAGCTAGAACACCTTGAAGAGATGGAAGAAACACTCTCTAAAGATACAAAAACTACATTCAATGAAGAATCTTCAAATGACTCTTCAAGGTTGCAAAAAATAAATACTCAAATGTATTTTTTGATTATGCACAAGAGATTCCTAAAAGGATGCTTAAGGAAACTATCAAAATGAGGTTATCTAAAGAAGATAGGAAAAGTCAGCAACAACCTAAGACAATGGTTATAAATGAAACTTTAGTTAAGTTATAGATAAAGTATTGTCAGTCAGAAGCAGAGACAAAATTAGTAAGGGAAATGATAGTCAATGAGAAGCTGACAATTTAAAGTTTGTCACCCTCGAAAGGTAAGAAACACTTCTTCAAAAGAATAATTGTTACGAATTCTATGATAGATGCTATCTTTGATAAAAATTATAAATATAATATGATATTATAAGATGCTTTAGAAACCCTACGTTTGTAAACTAAACCACATTTCCAACCCTATTCTTTGGATAAGATAGATGATGGTAATAATGTACATGTAAGTAAAACATCTCTATCAAGGTTTGTAATTACTACCAAATTTTTAGATCAAGTTAAATTAGATGTGGTTCCACTTAAATTTAGTTGCATTATCATAGGAAAACCATATTTGTCTTTGAGAAAGGAAACTTTTTCCAAAAAGGAAAATCAGTAGAACATTGTAAAAGATGGGATAAAATATCTTATGATAGCACATCAGAATTAACTATTATAGGTAAATGGTGCCTTCAGTGTTATTATATTCTTGTAACACTAAAGAGCAAAAAGTAAATGACATCATAAGAAGCAAAGAGAATATCTCAAAATACAAGTTATATATTTAAATATGTATGTTTTAAAATGTTCTAATAGGTATGCATATTTGTAATACCCAATTATGGGAAATGTTTGTAATCATTACAATGTTTGTAAAGACCCAAGAAGAGCAATGTTTATAAAATTTTGTTACTAAAAGAAACCCTAAAAGGAAAATTGTAAAATGGTGATTATTATAACACTAGATGTCTTACAATATTTTCATAGTTTTATATTTGAAGACCCTTCAAATTATCTACAACAATCATCAAAGGTAGATTCATGAACAGATCCTCACATAGAGTACCAGGTCTAGTACTAGCTTTTTTAGGACAAAAAGCCTTCTTAGTGGGAAGGATTGATATAGAGGTAAATTAAAAAAAGGTCCTAAAGTAGATCAAAACTTGCACCAATACGTAGGGTCCATTTAGACCTTTCCAAAGGTATGTCGAACATAGAAAATGGAGCTCATATGCTCCTTGTGTATCTAGTCAAAGTTCTAGTCAAGCTGGTCAAAATTATTTAAAATTAGTAAAATTTGGTCAAACTATAGAAATTGACCATTATGGAATGATTGGATAATAGTTCCAATGCATATATCATCTTGAGAGATTTGCAGTGCAATTTGAATGGGTCAATTTTGAGCCCATATGTGCAAGATAATGCACTCTAAAGTACCCATATCAAATAGGGTAAAAGGTGACACAGGAGTAATCCAAGTTCACCAAATAAACCAATTGTGATATGACACATGGTGATGAATTTTTGTGAGAAAAAATGTGGGTTTTTATCTTTTATCTCCAATGGGTGAATGTATATCATTTTTGAAAAAAATGTACTCAACAAAAAGGGTTAGCTACGAGGACCATAGCTGATGGAGTCCACTTTTGTCTTGGAAAGGGACCTTGTCACCAATAGATATATGGATCATTCATCTATTTGGATGTTGATAAGTGGTGAGTGGTCAAAAAGTGGTGAGGATAGAATGGTCTACATGGTGGGTCATCAAACCACCACGTGGCTTGCCACCATTTAATTATTTCATCATTTATCTCTATGGTCCAATTCAAATAGTAATCTAATTAACTATATTATAATTAATTAATTATCATGCCAAGACCATAAAATACATCCAAAAAACCATTACTTCCACATGACACATCCATGTCACAGTGAACCTTTCATGTTTCATTCCAAAAATGTCATGAGCTAGACCCAACATGCCACTCAACATCCACATGCCACAAAATACCCATTGAAATATTCCATAAAAGATAAATGTCCCCACCATTAAAACCATGGGATGTGGTACTATACAAAGTGCTAAGACTTTTGTATTTGAAATCATTGAACAAGCTTAGCAGCCAATACTAAAAGGCTATAGCAAATAAGATTTTGTAGAGGGAGTTAGAGGCAAAAATAGGAAAAAGTCAAAAAGAAGACTAAATTTATTTTTTCCCAAAGAACAACTTCTTAGTTGAAGATAGTTAATTTTGGAGACATTTATAAGTATTTTTTAAGCATTTTATTTATATATTGGTCGATAAATGACCTGGAGATGTAGGCCATTATGCCAAATTCCATTATCAATTATGTAGTTGAATGTCTTGATTTCATCTCATTAAATTATTGTTTTGTAAGTCAAATTTTAAATTATTTTTGTAAAATTATTATAAATAAAAATTAAGACACGTAAGCATATTATTTTTTAAGTTTATAGATTATCTACGAGTTATCCATATATTTCATCCACATAACCACAACAAAACTTACCATACAATTATGGAACTCCCCAAAACCAAACAAATTTAGTCAAAATGTTGATGGACAAAATGACCAACCTAGATTCATCTATCTCTATATATCACAACCTTTTGTGTTACAATCAAATATTTAATGAATTTATTCATCCATCCATCCCTATCCAACCTTACCCTCCTCAATGGGAACTATCCAAATTTTCTAACTTCTAAATCAAGGAGAACCCCAACAATACCTAAGAGCATTTTGGCAATCTTACTACTTAATTGCCTACAATGGTGCTCTTCTCCTTTGCATCTTTCCTATGTCTTTATCTAGGACCAACATTAGATTGGTATAGTGATATCACTAAGCACTCTATCTTTTACTTTTCCCAACTCACCCAAACCTTTTAAGACCACTCTTTGATCAATATATCTAAGAAGGTCTCCATCACCGACCTCTACTCCATCAAGAAATTTGATAATGAATCAATTTTTTATTTTGAAGCCTAATGGAGAGGTCTTGTCAACCATCTCTTTTTATCTTTGCCCCAACCTGAGTTTATTAAAATTTTCTCTTAGGATTGTGCCAAGCATATTGATCCTACTCTATAGGTTCAAACCTTTAAATATTTTGATGAGGCTTTGACCATGGCACATAAACTATAAATTAGAGCCATCAATTAGGGGAAGTTAAAACTAAGAAATAAAAACTCTAACTTCAAATCTAATGACCATTTCCCATCCAAAACCAACAACCAATCTAACTATCTTAACACCAAATCAAATGCATATACAACACAATTATCCTTAAAATAACCCCAACTCTTATTGTCAACTAACCAAACCAAACCAAATCTTCTAACTCCTCTAATCAACAAAACTGAAATCAAAACCAAGATACCCTAAAACAATACACTCCATTAGGGGAGTCATATGCTTTAGTTTTGGACAAGTTTCTCAAAGCCAACATCATACATCTTTCCTCCATCAAAGCTCCCCAATATTTAGATCCTTCTCACCCTATGCCTAGTTGGTAAAATAAGAATGATTTATGTGCCTTCCAATGTGTCATTAGACATGATGTTAGTAGGTGTAAAACCTTTAAAACTATAGTCCAAAATTTGATTGATAAGAAAGAAATTACATTAGATAGTCCCAATGCACCCCCAAATTAGTCATTCAACATCTTTCAACAACATTTTTCTTAATCATTCCTCTTATACAAACCATGATAATAACAATCTAGAATCATCTCATACTCATGAGGTCAATACGATCAGTGTAATTATCAATGAACTTATCATTGAGGAAACCACTACCTAAACTACCTCTTTCTCCACTCCACTTTTTTAAGTGGTGGAATCACCCTTCACTCCTTTGGACACCCAAACAAAGGATGTGTAGTCATATAAAATGTGAAAATAGGTAACTTGAGTGTGGCTAATGACACCCAACCCATAGGTCCCTCTTCCTTGCTTTCATGACCATCATAAGCTTCTTTTCAACTATTCCTAGTCATATGTAGCATTCCAAACCTGATCCCAACTCAAATACACTACTCATTCCATGACAAATTTATCCCCCTAGGTCTTATTATCTCAACACTATAGCACCCAACTTGGACTATAGTGCTGGGCCCACTAGTGTTCACTTTTAGTGCTCCTATCCAAGTGTATTTTTGCCTCCAATAGTCAGTTATTTTAATTTCTTATCCCTTTTATTATTAGACTAATGTGAGCATAGTAAAAAAATGACTAATATATCCCTATAAAATCCCATTCAAAGTTCAATTGGAAAGGGTTATCAAATATCATAAAGCAAACAAGAATACAAGCAACACTACTCCAACAATCTTCCCTATTCTCTACATATTTCCATCTAATACACTTACAAGATTATCTAAATCCTTACACTAGTCTATAGCCACCTCAAACACATCTAGTTTAGAATTTTGAATATTCATACACATTATTACATAAAGAACATCAAGTGGGATAATTACATATGGCTTGATCCTTATTCTAAATATTGGTATATAGGAAACATGCTCACATAAGAGTAAGGATACACACTCAATAAATATTGCACAAAAAATAATCCCCCCATATATTTCTCAAATTTGGTCAAAGTATAAAGGATTATAGGGTTCATAGACAAAATATTATCTATAGGAAGTTCCATGAACATTCAGTAGTCAAAACTTCATAGGCAGGGTCACACAGACATAGCGAACAAAACCCAAAAATCTCAGGTCTCCTAGAAAAAAGTGGTAGAAGTAAACTATAATGCTGGTATCATTCATGTTTTATTTTTATGATCCTATCCAATCATAAAATGAAGTCTATATCCTAATTTTTGATAGTGTCCTAGTCTTGTATAGGGAATTTTAGACCCTACAATAGCAATCTCAGACAATTTCTAGCTAAGTCCTATTTTCTCTCCATTATTACTATTTTTGGAATGGTTAAAATTATAGTCAAATTATATAAATTAGTAGCTTAATTATTGCATATATACTTACTAATTTTCTTATTCTAGGCCCTTAACTAAATTAAGAATAATACACCAATATTCCCAAAAGAGTTAAATCATTTGGTGAACCTAACTTACTGTGTCTACGCATAAAAACCCTAAAATACTAGGGTGAATTTCCTACTAATTTTTTCTATATTTTTCTAATTTTTTACCTAAATAATAAAATCATAAATTAGCATTAAATTTTAAAATTTCATAGTAATTTTAAAATAAATTTCTTTCAAACCCTAGTTTTCCATACTAAGTCCCAATATTCTCCCAGTATTTTTCCTATAATTTCTTAATTTATTATTAGCATATTTAAATAAGAAATTAGCATTAAATTTTCAAATTTCATAGTAATTTCAATAATTTCTTTTTCATCCAAACCCTAGTTGCATACACTAGGTCCTTTCAAATATAAAATTTTCAAATATTTTTTTGATTTTTTACTTACATATTTAAATAAAAAATTTCAATCAAATTTTAAAATTAATTAATAATTTTAAAATTATTTCATTCAAAACCTTAGTTGCATGGTCTAGATCCTATTTACTTCTTGATGTAACACTTTACATTTTTGTGAGTTTTGTATCTTTTTTATGCATATTTTAGTTCCTTGTCTAAATTATATCCATTTAATCCTTTCTTCCATTATCCAAGTTGTTTTTATTATGCCACCTAATCTCTTTAAATCTCTTTCTTTGAGATAAAGTGAAAGACCTAGTGGAAACCCTCTTGAATTCACTCAAATTCCTTCAACCTAATCATATACCATAGATAAATAACTAGCTCAGGTTTCTACTATAAATCTTACACATCTAAATTACACCAATTTCAATGAGGATAATTTTGATGATGAGTAGTATGAGAATAATAATAATGATATAAACATCGATGTTCATGATCCACCACATCAGACTCTTGATCAACTTGCACCAATTACTGATAATGAAGTTGTCCTTAACAAAGATTTTATCCTCAAAGTTTTCAAGAAAGACTCAGGGACCAGCCCCAAGATCATACTCTTATTTTACAATCTATCATGGAAATAAAAAAGGCTAAATAAATTGAGTCTTCAATTCCTTTAGAGCAACCATTTATATATGACACTATGGGGGTAATTATGTTTCAACAACCCCCTATAGCATCCAAACTTGCCTCTATGCCACCATATATAACTAGTACGTCTTTGTCTCCTAATGTGGCAACCCTTATGCCAGAGATAATATCTCTTCAATCCAAGGTGCTACATCTTGATAAAGGTACTTCTAGACCTATATAGGCTTTGGATTGGTATGCT
>JARHVA010007676.1:230000-237500 GCA_037957365.1 Torreya grandis
CCTTTTTAGAATGTTCCATAGGTAATGTGGAACATTAATGGTTCTGTCATACCTTAAATGATTCAAAAATTTAAACTAAAGAGTATCAATTAGGTAATACCTTCCTTCATAGGTCATATATTTGATGATGTATGAGGCTATCTCCCTCTAGGTTGTAGGTAAGCTAAATCTTTCCACACTACCTTTCTTCAATACTAGTATTTCATTTCCTCGAAAAAATTTGTCTAGTTTCTTAACCATTGGGTTTGTCTTAATAATTTTCTCTTATACTTGGTAGCCCAGTTACTTGGCTCACCAGTTCATCAGTGATTGGGAATGTGATGCCATGTATAGTAGCTTGGTCTCTAGCAAAATATCCTACAAATTTCCTAGCAAGGAGTTTTGAGAAATGTTTTAATTTCTCAAAATAAGTGGTCCAACTAGCTCTATTGAAGATTGCCAAGCTATCTTGGTCTTCTTGAAGTTGAATATGATCTATAGGCTCTCTTCTCACAATTAACCCTTCCATTATACTAAGATTAAATTTTCTACCAATCCTTTCAACTAGTAATTGGCAACATACTATATTCATCTTATATAAATCTACCTATAGCAAAGCAAGATTTATTTAACATTGTTATTTTATGGTTTCAAGTTGTAGGATTTTAGGTTATAACATGATTCAAATTTGTATGAATACTTTTACTTGCAAGGGAAAGCAATGTAATTGATTTTTTCCCTATAGGGTATTATGGATTCATTATGACTTCTAATATTTCACATATAGATCTCATAGTGCGTGATATTCTCACCTACAACATCTTTCGCCCCCCCCCCCATGAACTATCACATATCCTCAAGTGAGGTGGAGTGAATAAGATAGAAGGGATAGAATGAGGTCGTAATTAAGGGTATAAGTGTGGGTTGGGACGTCATCATGTGGGTTTAAGCATGAGTTAAGGGGTATTATTGAATGATGTGTTTCATGATTTAATATTTTTAAAAATATCATACATGTTATATTAAAATAATGAATAATTTTCAATAATTAAAATATATGAAATACCTTTTTAGTGATTTACTTAGATTGACATTGATGATTTACATGTGAGTGTTTGCATGTGAGTGATTGGTAGAATGCAAGAATTGTGCTTGTAGTTGTAACGAGACAGTTAAAGTGGACCCCTTTGGAGTAATTATGATATCATAGGATGGTAAGCTTTTATGGTTCCCTCAGTGCATCTGTATGTGATTCATGATAGCTTGCATGGAACTAGAATAGGGGTCTTTAGACTTGGTTGAGAGATTATTTCTCTTCTACCATAAGGTGGTTAATGTAGAGCTAGGTGATCCAAGTCAAGAGTTGCATGAACATGGAAGAGGGTAGATAAAGGTGTTGTTTCTTTGTGATCTTCTACTATATGAGCCTATATGATTTGTTTATATGTCATCTTACTTCCTATGGATTTTGTTTAGTGACTTTGCCTTATTATTCAGGGGTAGCCTATGCAAAAGTTTGACTTTTGTACTCTAATCCTTCTTCATTCCTCCTCTAACTGGTCTATTTTATTCCATGTATGCTCAAAATATCATAGCCAAGGACATAGCTTAGAGTTTGGGAAGAACTAATTTACATGTGCTTAGAGAGATGTTAGGTTATGCCTATAATAATTAGACATGGTGCCTGTAGTGACTACAACATTATGCCCACCTATAGGAAAAGTGCCTATAGTATCTATAAAAGATACCATAACAACTAAAGGAGGTGCCTACAATATCTATAGAAAATCTTATAAAAACTAAAGGAAGTGCTTGAATTAACTACAAAATAGCCCTTAACAACTAAATGAGGATGAATAGTTTTCTCAAAATGATTGTTTATTTTTCATTTTTTATTTTTACCCCTAAATAGCTAGTAAAATGGTTTTCTATTTAGGCTGATTTTACTATTTTGGGCAAATAGTAGGCTAGTTTTATAACCTAAAAACTACCAATAATGCCCATAAAAGGGTTTTCATTATTATTATTTTTAACTCTAACTATTACCTATAGTAGAATGTCTATTCTAGCTCCTTGCCAAGTCAGTAGTGAGGGTAACTAGTCAAAGACCAAGTGAATATCTTAATCTTCATGCCAAAGGAGGGATAGGATGTCCTCATATCCTTCTTCATTTATGTGTTGGCTAGTTCTCCCTTTGTCTAGTGAGACATCATGCTGATCCAACACATCATTGTATCCATTTTATAATTATGTGTGTATGTGATTGGAAAACTCCTTCTAAGTGAGTTGTTTTTTGTATAATTTTAGCCTATGGCCATTGACCAAGAGACAAAATCTTATCAAATCAATGGTTTGTATTTTCACTTCTCCATTTTAAAAAACATGTTCAATCTCAAATGGACCAAGCCATATCATTTAGAGTTTACCCTTGTGATAGTTGTATTTTGAATAAAAAAGAAGGGCCTAATCTCATACATAGAATTATCTGATCTTAATGTACCTATCATGCTATGTAATCCATTGGTGTTATATAAGTTATATGGTTTGTAATGCCTATTGTCTATATTCATCTAAGGCATTTAGTTGCATAAGCCTTTTTTCTATACTTCAGATATATCCATCCTAGGTTCTAGTGTTGTCTATAAGGTTTTATGCTAAAATTATATTAATAATATAGGTTTATTCCCATAGATTAACTCATATTAGGTGAATCCCATGGTAGTCTTCCATGTGATTATATAAACCCAAATAGCTTTAGGAAGTCTAGCCTCCCAATCCTTATGGGACATACTAATAGTCTGGGTCAAAATATTTTCTAACTCTCTATTGGTGAATTTTACCTATTTATTGGACTATAGATGATATGGAGTTGATTTCTTATGCTTAATCTTGTATTGTTGGACCAAACCAATAATTAAACAAGCAATGAATTGGGGTTCTTGATTAGTGACTATTTCTCATGGCACACCATATTTTGTGAATATTTATTCATAGAAGAAAGCTACCACCTTCTCATCCCTGGTGTATGTAAGAACCTTGACTTCCATCCATTTAGTGACATAGTTAGTACATACAAAAATGTACTCTTTATTTTTATATTTTAGATCAAAAGGTCCTATAAAGTCCAGACCCCATTTTTAAAATGGTCCAAGCACCATTTGAGGCTACAAAGGGATCTCATCTAAATATGTAGGTTTCCTCATACACTGACATCTATTACAATGAACATTATACCTTATCACATCTTTATGGATTGAGGGCCAATAATATCTTATATTTTAAGAATTTACTATTGTACCTTTGGATTTAAAGTGTTCTCCATAAGGTTCATCATGGTAGACTTTGAAGATATCTAAAACTTCATCTTCTCTAAGATATATTTTGATGATGGAGTCAAGCCCAGTATAGAAAATAAATCTAGACATCTATGAATACCTACCACTTTTCTAAATTAAATATCTTCTTTGTTTAAGAAAATCTTATGAGACTAACCTTATGTCTAGGTAGTTAGCAATATCAACATACCAAGGTATGGTAGGGGTGAGGGAGAATAGGGTCTCATCTATAAATGAGTCATCCACTATGGTATCTTATTTATGGGATTTTAGGCATGATAAAAAATCATCCATGATTTTGTCCCTAATAGGCTTATCTACAATATAGATAGCAAATTCTTGTAATAAGAGTAACCATCTTATCACTCCAGTTGGGACAACTAGTCTATTCATAAGGTATTGAATAACTACATGGTCTATATAAATAAATACTTGATACCCTATGATATAGTAATGGAACTTATTAATAGCATAGACTAATGTTAAGAACTGTTTTTTAGTAAATATGTAATTTAATTCTACTACTTGTAGGTTCTTGCTTACAAAATAGATAACATAATTGAGTATTCCTTATTTTTTGCCTAGCACAACTCCTAGGGTAGTATCTAAAGTATTTATGTGAATATGCAAGGGAAGCTTATAATCAAGACCACATATAATAGGGGTGATGGTCAATAATTCTTTCAATTTCTTGAAGGTTGTATCAAAATTAGGAGTCTAGAGGAACTCAATATCTTTAGTCAAAAGAGTGAATAACGATACTGCTACTTTGTTGAAATTATTGATAAATCTCCTATAGTAACCAACATGTCTTTAAAAAGTCTTGACATCTTTCTATTTTTGAGGAATCAAGATATTTTTTATGATGTTTATTTATGTAGGGTCAACATTAATTCCTTCAACAGATACATGGTGGCCTAAGATAATGCATTTTATCAGAAGCATATAGTATTTCTTATGACTTAAGGATAAATGGTGCTCCTAATAGCATTTTAGCACTTTCTCTAAGTTGTTCAGGCACTCATCAAATGTTTCTCCATAAATAGTGAAGTCATCCATATAAATTTCTACACATTCATTTACCATATCTACAAAGATAATCAAGATAGCTCTTTAGAATGTTGTAAGAGCATTACACAACCCAAAATGTAATATAACATAAGCATAAGTATCCCAATGATAGGTAAGGGTGGTATTCTCATGGTCCTCAGGAGTAATGCTAATTTAGTTATAACCACTGAATCCATCCAAAAAGGCAAAATATATCTTCTCTACTAGTGTGTCCAACACTTGATCAATGAAGTGTAGAGGAAAATGATCCTTTTTTATTGTTGTATTAAGTTCCTTATAATTTATGAATACACACCATTATCCATTTTTATTTGGTATAATTACCAAAGGTGAAACCCATTCACTATTTGAGATGGGGTATGTAAATACAATGGTTAGTAGTTTCTACAATTCCTCTTTGACTATTTCTCTAAGAGCTAAATTCATCCTATGTTATGGATATCTAATTGGTTGGCACTCTTCTTTGATATAGATGTGATGTGTGCATGTTTATAGGATGATTTTATACATGTCCTCACAATTTGATGTAAAATCACATTGGTTTGCATGCAACATGCTGACTAGGAACTTTTCATCATTTGACTCCAACTTGCTATTAATAGGCAATGTTTTTCTTAGAGAGATTTAAATTTGTCATGAGAGTGCCTTCATCATTTCTATAATGCTAATAGATATAGTTTGGATACATCTATGAGGTAACAGTTGGTGGAATATTTTATGTATAGATGCATCAGATTTATCTACTTCCTAGAAGCTAGAAAATGGTCACTCAACACATTACAGGTGGATAATATTTGTAGAATGAGTTTGGTAATTATTCTAAAGAATGTTGGAGAGAATTTCATTGTCTTCTTGATCAGCCAGGGTGCATGCATATTTGAGGGTGAATATAGGATCTAGAGAGGTTGTTCTACCTCATCTTCTTTAGCCCATAATGTATGTTTTGGTGCCAAGGCTAGCTGTGCTGGGGGATAGAGGACCAAATTATTAGTGTGGCTACCATTGAAGACCAACATGTCACTTGATATATAGCTGATGAAGGTATCAATTGTGGTAGGCCAAGGACATCTTAAGATAAGAGGATATCCACCTGAATTAGACTTAGGATGTATAAAAATTAAAACTATAAGATACTCACAAGAATATATAGTAATGATAGGATCTTCAATGATTCTTTATGGTCTAACTATAGACCTATCAACCATTTATAACATTGTAAATGTGGGGTGAATATTATTTATCTATAGTTTGTGCATGGTTTCAGTTGTCATTACATTTATTGTAGCCCTTAAGACTATCAATATATTGGATAGCTATTGATCATGGATCTGGACTATTACTACTAGACATCTTGAATATGAATATTTTATTTGTAGGGTGTTTCCCAGCATAAGGTCTACTAGCTAGCCAATCACATGCACTGTATTGGGATCCTTCTTCTTCCTTCTAGGATTATGTAGACATAATTCTGTAATAGCTTTGGAATATGTGGGTACATCCTTGATTGCCTAGATGATGGAAATTTTAATATAGAGATTTTAAATCTGTTGTATGAAATTAAATTTAGATACAATTGCATGGAATTGAAGGGTAGGACATTATAAAAATGGTGGGGTTATTTTAGAAATAGCTTTATTTTCTAGTTCAGATCATTCTTGTGGTGATGAAGGTGGGTTAGAATGATCTTCTAGAGTTTCTTGATCTAACTCCATTATTATAGGTGGGGATAGAGGTGGTAGAACTTTCCTTGAACATCAATGAACTTCATTGATGTTCACCACATATGTCAAGTACTAGATAGGTTTAGTACTAAAATTTGGTTGAACCAACTCATTTTTAGGGTTCTACATGGGTTGGGTAGGGATTTGATTAGGCTTAGGTGTAGCTTTTATATTGGGCATAAGAGTAAGAGGTTGTTATTGCTGATATAGAGGGAATCATCATTGATAGCCTCCCCAGGGTTGATTGGGTCTCCAAGGCTGTTGCCATGGGTTTATGAAGGGTGGTACTTGGGGTGGTTTCCAAGCTTGTGTCTAAGATGGGGATACATTTTGTTGAGGTTACAAGGAGGTAGTGGGGTAGCTTGTCTGAGGTAGATGCTAGATAAAATTATGAGGTGGGGATGCATGTTGTGGAGATTTCTAATAGGTAGTGGGGTAGCTTATCTAAAGTGTCTATACATTGAAATTAGGTGGGGCATTCATCCATAGACTAATCTAGTTGGGAGTAATATTTAAAAATTGTGAGTTAAAAGAAATAAAATTTACAAAAGGTGGGTTTTGTCCCATACTTGAATAAGATGGTCGTTGAACCCATGGATTTCTTTATAAAAGATAGAAAACCTGGTCTTCATCTCCTCTTACATCATGCAACACTACTATTTCTAGTTCTTTAGTTGTGATGTTAGCTACTTTAGCCTAAACCTTGTGACACTTAAAATCTATCTTCCTCCTCTTATAATCCAAATAATAGATGGTCAAAGCTTGATCCAAGGATACTTAATTTTACCTAGAGTGTAGACTATCTATTTGGGTGTCCAAATGACTAATGATATCATGTTACATGTCTTATAAAATGTTACTAACGTAAAATTTTGATAGGCCACTTATAGCTGCCAATGGAAGCTTGTTGCCCCTAACTTTGTTTATGGCAAACCTAGAATAGTTCTTACTCAATTCCTTGATGTCTTCAACTTGTAGATGGGATACTCATTTGGTCCAAGGATTCTAGATAGTCTTCTTGGACTCCTTTTAAGAAGATGTGTTTTAGAGATTCTTCTCCTGGTGCACTTTGTTTGAATTTTTGTACATTGAACATGAATTATTCAACATAGTCTTTGAAAGATTTATCCCTTCCTTGAGTCATCTTGAAGATGAAATTTCTTCTATAAATTCTTCCTTATCCATATTCTTGATACTTATACAAAAAAATATTTTTCATATCCTCCCAAGTGAGGATTGAATTACTAATTAGTTTCATTAACCAATGAAGCTCTGAGTCCTTGAGGATTGTTGGAAAAAGTTTTAATTTCTATGCATCTTAGTTGTAGTCATAGCTTCTATAGAGGATATAAAATACAAACAAAAAGGTGTCAGGGTCTTCTAAGAATGTACTT
>JARHVA010007676.1:242500-270000 GCA_037957365.1 Torreya grandis
AATACCAACTAACAACTAACAACTAAAAACTAACTACACTTTTAGTTCTAATTCAATACATTGCACATACTATTACATTATTATATCTATTTAGGCATACCCCTATTTATCAAAAAATATCTTATTACAAACCATGATATATCTTGAGATATCTTATTGATTATCATTGTTATATCATGTATATTTGTAGCATAACACACTTGTAGGGCTCTTTCTTCTAATGGTAGTCATTATAGGGTCTCCATTCCTACCCTCAAAAGAAGGGGCAACAAATAGAGGTTTTCTCATAGAGATTAGAGCTCTTAACAGTCACAAAAACAACATTTGGAACATCCAAAATTATAGCTAGACTTCAAACTAGGTAGACCAGACTATAAAAATAATGAAAATGTTAAAATAACTACCAAATTTAGTTTAGAACAACAATGCCAAGATTGGACTATAGTGCTATAATCTCTAGTGTCCACTTTTGGTGATCTTGTCTAAATAGTATTAAACCCAAACTTTACAAAAGTAGGTTCAACTACAATTTTTGTACATTCAAATTAGTTTAGAATCAATAGTTTTTAGTACACTTTTACTTACAGAATCCAAATATAAGGGGAATAATGTGTGGTATGATGGATATTGCTTCCAATTTAAGATTAGGTAGTTGGTATAACTTCTAGATCAAAATCCATGTTTTAGACACTAATGATTGAGAGTAATGTCAGTGACATATTTATTTTCTTTCCTTTTTGATTTCAACATAGTACTTAGGCATTCTTATTATTTGTGTGCCTTACTCCATCTACAGGAGTTTGGCATCATTTTGGAACGGATTTCATAGAAGCCTAACTTCTATATTTCTAAGTGGCTTCTACATAAGCCTATGGCCCAATTGTGGATTTCATACAAGCCTAATCTCCACCTTTTCTAAGTTGGCCAAGAGTGGCCTAGTTTTTGGCACACATTCAACTATCCATGACACATTGTTAGATTACAAAGCATTCATGGGATTCATGATCCATACCATATTTCACAGATTCATATCGATATCAGTTTATGTCTTCACTTCATGGGTCAATGATGGATCTAAAATAATTGCTAGCATTTATATTCTTGAGCCACATATTCAAAGGGATTGCACACATAGTCCAAACATTGATTAACACACACATAATCACTTAGAATCACTTAGTGGGTGATGATGGAGCCAAATGGCCAACCTTTACATTCTTGAGCCACTCTTAGGAAATTGATCACTTATATCCATTCATGATATTACTCTTGGTACAACACACACCTAACATTACCTAACATCACAATATGTTTTGTATTGGTTCACATACCCGATGAGGTGTATTCATTCCTTTCTCTTCCTCTCTCTCTATTACCCATATTTGTACATTATTATTTTAGATATAATGTATCTAGTAAGAAATGATCTAATATTTGATATCTATTATAGATTTACACTTCACAACATGCTCTCTCTATGCACACCTAACATCACATAGCTTCCTGAGCTTCACCCTTACATGTAAGTTTAGGTATGCTTTTTATTTTTCCTTTATCCTAGTATTTCACTTTGTTGCATCACTTGAATAAGGAGGGGGAAATAAAGTCATAAAATGTAAAAATTTATAAATTGAGTATGGATAATGACACCTAACCCATAGGTCCCTCTTGGTTCCTTTCATGACCCTTATAAGCTTCTTTTCACTATTTCCCAGTCATCTGTAGCCTTCTAGACTAATCCTAGCTCATTCAGACTACTCTTAACATGAAAAAATATTCCCTTAGGTTATGTTATCTCAAGACTATAGTGCCTAACTTGGAATATAGCACCAAGCCCACTAGTGTTTGATTTTGTTGCTCCTATCCAAGTGTGTTTTTGCCTCCAATAGTTAGTTCCTTCTAGTTCTTATCCCTCTTCTTATCAACCTAATGTGAGAACTTTCAACTCATGACCAACATATCCTTATAAAATCCCATTAAAATTTCATTTAGAAAGGGTTAGCAAATATCATAATGTAATAAAAATACAAGCAAGAATAATTAAGAAATCTTCCCTATTCTTTGCATACAACCAATTAGTACACTTACAAGCTTATCCATATCCTTCCACCAATTTTTATCCACCTCAAACACATCCAATTTAGCATTTTCCATATTCATACACATTATTTCATAAAGTACATCAAGTGGGATAATTACATATGGGTTGATCCCTCTTTGGAGTATTGGTATGTAGGCATCATGCCCCCATAAGGGGTGTGGATACACGCTCATTGAATCTTACACACACTAACCCCCCCACCCTCTTTCTCAAAATTGGTCAAAGTAAAAAGGAGTCTAGGGTTACTTTATAGGTAGTTCCATGGACATCCAAAAGCCAAAAATTCATAATTAGGGTCACAAAGACATAATGGACAAAACCTAAAAAGCTCAGGTCTCCTAAACGATAGTGGCAAAAGTGGAAAATAGTGCCAATGCCACTATTTTCATGTTTTAGTGTTCTTATATAATCATAAAATTAAGTCTAGATCCTGATTTGTGATAGTATCTCAATCACGTAAAAAGAAGTTTAGACCCTGCAATAGACATCTCTATTAGTTTTCAATTAAGTCTTATTTTCTCTCCCTTATTACTATTTTTAGAAAGGTTAAAATTATAGTCAAATTATACAAATAATTATCTTAATTATTACATATTTAATTAATTATTTTATTACTCCAAACCCTTAAATAAATTAAGAATAATACACAAATATTCTTAAAAGAGTTAAATCAGGAAGTAACCACCTCATTTCCTTCATTAGAGGAGGTAATAGACTTACCCACCTATGCTTTGATAAAAATACCAAAGGAGGAAACCATTTCCATCACACCTTCCTCCCCCATCATAGAATCACCCACTCTCTCTTTGGAAACCTTTCCACAAAGAGATATTACCTTACCTACTCCCTCCATGGAGGAAACATCCTCTTGAATCTTGAAACTTTTCATCAAAAACAAGGGTTAATAAACCATTCCCTTACCTCAACCTATGAGCCAAATATTTGAATCTAATTTCTAATGAACAAAACCAATTTACAAACCCTTCTCTAGACTAATCCAAATCCTAGAATTCTCTTCTCAATCTGATTTAGATCAAGCTACCTTTTGGCACCATCTTGGGCTCCCTTATCAAAAATAAACATAAACCTTCAACCTTACTTTCATGCACCATTAAACCTATGATCACCCAAACCTCATCATCAAAAACCTTTTCTCCCAACACTATGGAAGAACCATCAAAGCCATCTCCATTCAAAATTATCAAATCACCTTAGACCTCTCTTATCAAACCTATCAAGAATTTAGGGGTACTTATTACTCATAACATTATGCACCCATATTTGAATTTGGATTTAAACCCATCTAGTCCACCAAAGAAAACCTTAACCAAACCAAACAAGAATGTGGAGCCACCCAAACTCCTACCTAGAACTAGAATCATACCACCTCCTTCCCTCTTACCTTCTATCTTGGTACCTCATCCTTATTCCATCTTAGGATCTCATCTTCAATCAAGAAGGTGAATCCTCTGAGAAAAACCTAAACTAAACTTCCTCCTTTTATTATACCTTTTCCTACCCCCTTCAAATATCAAACTACCAATCATTATTTACCAAACTATCTACCTACCCACCTATTTCCAAACCCTCAACATCTCAATCATCTACCTCCAAATATTTAACCTTTAAAATTTCCACCTCAAAACCATCCAACACCAAATGATCTAAATAAAATTTACCTATCAAAACTATTATATCACCCACAACTTCTATGGTGAAGCCTACTTCTAAGAAGGTTCCCACCCCAAAAACCAAAAACCCATTACTCTTAACACCTTTGATCAAATATTATTTTACCATTTTATAGAGGTTGTTACACACTTCCACCTTAAACCTACCACTTATCAAATCCTTTAACCCTTTAAGTCCTAAACCATCTTGGTTCCATGATAGTTTAATGTATTCATACCATATGACACCTAGACACGACATAGAGAACTATAAAGCTCTCTAAGAACTTGTCCATAACTTATGGGATGAAGATGATAAATTATTAGGTGAACCTCTCTTAATATTATCATTAAAAAAACCACCAAATTAAGCTATCTAATATTTACCCACTCTCATACTCTCATCCAAGAGTGAGGAGGAACCAAAGAAACCTTCTATCCCAACACTTGCCCTCATCCATACTATCCATATGGTCACTCGATCTTGGGTCCAAAAAAATGATAAGGGAAAAATCAAAGTGTTTATTACATGGACATATCCTTTCACCCCTCAACCTTTCATTGAGACTCAAGAACCTTCACCTTCACCAAAACCCAAAATATCATTTTGGGTGCCTCTCCCTCCAACCATTCTGAATCTATCCATAATGTTTTACTCAAATAGATTCACCAAACATTGGTGAATATGAGTCTATATGAATTGATAAAAACCATGACCCATCACCTCCAAGCACTAATATAGGCCCTATAATCTATAAAGGTTCAACTGGAAGACCCTCAACCTCTTATAGCCTTTGTTGGAGATCTTTAACTTTTCACCCTTGTCATATTCAAGTATTCAAAAATACCTTTTGTTCATCCTAAAGATCTTGATCCTCCCCTCTTGATCACTTTATACATCAATCAAAACCACATCAAAAGGGTGATCATTAATGGGGTAGCTATTATTAATATTATCTCCTCCCATGATTGTGATCAAATCCAACTACCAAAGAATATCATGTTAGAAACCACAATGGTCCTTTGTTTCTTTTATGATACTATGGCCACAACCTTGTGAATAGTCATCCTCCACATCTATTTGGGACCTTACACACTTATAAAGCTCTTATACATCATAAAAGGTGAGTTCCTATATAACATCTTACTTGGATGACCTTCCATCCACTTTATGAATTAGGTCCCATCTACCTTGCATCGATGTATTGAGTTCAAACAAGAGGGTAAGGTCATCACTAAACAAGATGACCCTAAGCATTTCACATGTTGTAACATGACATATCATCATAATTATTTTATTCTTCCCTAATCATCCACCTCACCATAAACCAAAAACAACTCCACCCCTACCATTGATGAAGCTTTAACTAGCTCATATATCCCTTCTTTTCAAATACCCATAAAGGACCCATTGGAACCTATGTTCCAATGTCTCTAACTAGGAGAATATCATATTTTGGCATTAGATACCTTCCCTACTCCTCAAAATTATGGGAACCTTGACCATAATATAGGTTATGATCCTAATATTAGATCCATTAGTTCTTTCAATCTTCCTAGCCACCAAACCAATTTTAACTATAGGGGACTTGATCATCCAATTCTCACTTCTTCCATCACCTCTTCTATTTAACCATTTACATTTGATTTCTCTTATTTAGACAAACTAATATTTTCCAAATTATGTATTCACAGGTGTGATTGGAAGGGATGTGGCCTTAGATATTATGAACATGGACCCCATGAGTTACTTTCATCAAAACCCAAAAACCTCATGAGTTATTTGGGCTTGGGCTCATCCCACCAGAAGAACCCATTGATTTACCCAAACCCATTGCCACCATCAAGGAGGACATTCCATACTCACCAATCCCATCTCTTTCAAATTCCAAAGATTTAAAAACCATACCTTCTAAATTTTTCTTAGTCAATACCATTATTTTGGGCCCATGACCTATCGAAATGGAGGCCAAACTAAACCCTTTCCTATAATTCATCCTAAAATGGTAGAAAAATGATTCTCCCACCATCCACACCATCCAAAATGAAGATGATGATTCCATTCTCACTTATCTTGGTACAGGGGATTATTATATCAAAAAATCCCTTCCTCTTGAAAACCAAACCATGTTGAATGAATCCACTCTCGATGTTAACTTAGGTACTCAGTATAACCCTCACATTGTAAAAATTGGTCAATCTTTGGAGTTTTTAGAGCAATAAGATTACCCTTTCTTATTCTATCATTGAAGCATATACTTTTCTTAGTCCTATCAAGATATGCATATAGTTTTCTATTTAATATATCTCCATAACATCATCATCTACCCTAACACTAATCCTAGTAGACAAAAGCTTCACAAGAGCACCCTCATATCACCCTTCTATCCAAAGAAGATCTTTAGTGCTTCTTGTCTATCAATTTCATCCAATCCATTGAATATCCCAAATGGGTTTTTAATACTATCCTCATTGGAAAACCCATAGAGGCTCTTTGACTTTGTGTTGACTATCATCACCTCAACCTTGCTTGTCTAAAGGATGACTTCCTTTTTCCTAGCATTGACAAACATGTTGATCTTACAACCAATTGTGAGATTTTATTTCTCATGAATGGTTTCTTGGGATATAATCAGATCTTAATTAACCCTAAGGATCAACATAATGCTTCCTTCATCACCCCATGCATAACTTTATGCTATAGGGTCTTGCCATTTGGTTTGAAGAATGCTTGATTAATCTATCCACATGTGATGACCTACATATTTCATGATCTCATCCACAAAATCATAGAGTACTATGCAGATGAGATCCTTGGGAAATATAAATATAATAAGGATCATATAAAATTTCTCAATTTTATATTTAAATGCCTAATCCATTTTAACATCTGACTCAACCCCAAGAAATGTGTTGTTGGGGTCCTATCTAGAAATCTTCTCAGCTTTATCATCTTTCTTTCAGGAATAAATGTAGACCCTACCAAAGTTAGATTGATCCTTGACATGCCACCTCCAACCCACCTTAAGAAAATTCATAACCTACAAGGGAATATCCAATCCATCTATCACTTCATCTCTCAATTATCAAATAGATGTCAACCCTTTCACCATCTTCTCAAGAAAGATATATCTTTTAACTAGACTAAGGACTATCAACAAGCCTTAGATTCATTCAAAGAGTACCTTATTTCTCCACCCATTCTTATCCATCTTAAAGAGGACCAACCCTTATAACTTTATATCTCCACCAATGACTATTCCTTAGGGGTAATTCTCATTCATCATGATGAATAAAATAAAGAGAAAGTTATATACTATATAAGTCAAACACTTGTAGAATATGAGAATCAATACACCCATAACAAGAAACTTTGCATTTCCTTAGTTTTTGTGGCTTCCAAACTTTGTCATTACCTCCTCAATCACAATAACTTTATCATCACTAGCACTAACCCACTCAAATACATACACTCTAAACAATACCAAAACCATTGTATGGCTAAGTGGCTCATACTCGTAACTAATTTTGACCTTGGGTTCCTCTAACAAAAGTTGATTAAAAGGAAAATAATTACCAACCAATTGGATGAATATCCTTTTACCAAAAACCAACCAATCCTTCTTGCATTTCTTGATGATTCCATTGCAATTATTTATCAAGAGGACATCACCTACCAAATGACCATGTTCTTTGATAGCTCAAAGTTTTAGCATAGTGGGAATGTTGAATTTATCCTCATTCTCTTTGATAGCTAACCTCTTCTTCTTTCTTTCAAACTTAATTTTTAGTGTACCAATAATATGGCTATGTATCGATCCATAGTAATAAGTCTCAAAACCACTATAGCCTTGAGAGTTAAGATGATTAGTGTCTTTGGCAATTCCCAACTTGTGGTTAACCAGATCAATGATCCTACCAATATAATAATGATGTCTTGTAATAGTACAAACACCTAGTAGATGTTATTTCAAAATCATTTGATCATTTCCTTATCCAATATATTCCATAGTTTACCACTAATTTTGTGGATATAATGTCTTCCCTAGCTTTGTATATCTCATCTATACCTTCCAATTCTAAGTTTGTTACCACCATTCATCATTTTATCATACCTTCTTATATCCAATCTAACATCCCTACCATTTTTAGTATGGAGAAATATCCATCAAAAATTTGGTATGATCAAACCTTTAACTACCTTAACCTCAACATCATCCCTCCCAATCCTTCCAAGAATGCTTGAAGAGCCTTTGTTTATAGTACCTCTCATTATACCATACTAGGGGGAATCCATTAAAAATTTGGTTTTGATGACCTCCTTCTCTATTGTCTCCATATCCATGAATATTCCCATGCTATCAAGGAAATGCATGATGGGATCTATGTGGGACACTTTAGTGGTGTAGCTATCACTAAACATATCCTATTCCTTGACTATAATTGGCCCACCCTAAACCAATACTATTGTGATTATGTTAATAAGTATGTTAAATGTCAATAACATGCCAATTTACATCATGCACTATCCCATGGCCTTAAAATATCTAGGGACTTTTAGCCCTTCTCATAATGGGGCCTGAATCTCATTGGGGAAATCATTCTTCATAGCATCACCACTCCATTATCACTACCACTAAGTATTTCACCAAGTGCATGGAGGCTATTCCTCTCATCCTAACGAAAGCCAACAAGATATTCAACTTCATCAATCATAATATCATCTATCATTTCAATGTTTCCCATAAGATCATCATTGATAATGAAAAATCTTTCAAAAATAAACAAGTGAGGCATTTGGCATCAAATTAATATTTTCCTCACCTTATCATCCACAAACAAATGGATAGGTGGAATCCTCTAAATAACACTCAAAAAGATGTTAACCAAAATGGTTAATGCTTTTAGTTGAGATTGGCATTTTCATATTCCCTTCAATTTATGGGCCTATCAAACTAACATTAAAACCTCCACAAGTTATACCTATTTCTCTCAGGTATTTAGAGAAAAAGGTAGTATTAATTCTTGAATTCCAAATTCCATCTCTTTACATATCCTTGCAAGTCATCATTTTTGAGAGTGACTATCGTTAAGAGTGCCTATCATGACTTGAGCTAGTTAATGAGCATCACCTAGTAGTGCTTAACCATCTCTGTGTCTATCAAGAGTGAGTCAAATGCACCTATAATAAACACTTGAAAGAGTGAGAACTCAACATCAAAGGCCTCATCCTAAAGTAAATTAAACATATGAGAAATATGGATAAAAACAAGTGATGAAAGTTTTATTTCAAGTGACTTAGACCCTAGATCATAACCCACAAGTATGGATTAGGATTTTATCATTTATACTTTATTGAAGGCAAATCAAACCCTGAGCCCCTAAATGCTTCACATCTATGTCATTTCTTTGGTTAAACAAGGATCAAACTCATCTTTTGTCTAATTTAGGCTCATCCCTTGATTTACAAGATTTTTATGTTCCTCACATCTCCATCCTATCCCTTTGAAGATGATTGATTATAACATAGAACCATGTGATTAACTATAATATTCATATTCTAATCCTAAATATGGGTACCATAGTTCTACCCATGGCATGGTTCTCTTGGATACTTTTCATTCTCAATCAGATAGAATCCCATGGTCATTGTCTCTCAAAACCACCCCTTTTACCTATCATTAACCTTCTTGTGATCTAGGTTTTACCCTCATAAAGGTAAACCTATAAGCCTAAATAGACTTTTCCATGTCTAACATAGCATCAAAATAATTTGGGATACCTAAATATCACTTGGATCAAATATCTCTAGCATGTAGACTACTCCCTTGAAGGACAACTTCCCAAAGTCTCTATTTGCTTAAAAAGATAGAGTGTTCCCTTGAAGGACAACTACCAAAATGAATAAACCCAAAATTAGACCACTCTCTTAAAGGATGGCTAAGTAAAATTTATCAAATCAATCATTTGAAGCTTCATGAATTAATTTGATTCATGAACCTATCAAAACAAAATAGTAAAAAGACCCATATCAAAATCAAGAACAAGTTATCCCAAGAAAATTATAATCAACTCTCATATATAGCAAAAGTAAATCCCATACATCAATCACTCTACACCTTGTATTCAAACATGGAATTGTTTATTATGGTTATTAGGTCACCTATAAAAGGGTAAAACTAACCCTCAAGTGGTTACACCACCCTTCATACCACCTATCACTTATCTCCCCTTTGTACCATCTACAAATCAAGGGATTTTGAACTTGACACAATGTGATCAAGACACCTTTTTATTAAAAAACCAATGTTAATAAAAATTATTCAAAGGGATTATGTTCCTTAAGCTAATATAACATTGATTTTATTTATTCCTTACCAATGGAGAAACATCATGTCTTTTTCTTATCCGCTCATAATTAGTTTATGTATTTACTTAGACATATGTCTCATATTTTTCATCTCTTTTCCCACATCTAGTTTTATTATCTAACTTACTTTATGTTCTATCATCAATTAAATAACCATAATCAAAATATCACATCCATAATTAACCAAATTACATAACCATAAATCATGAACATCATAACCATATATTAATAAAAAAACATCATATCATCATGATCATGTATAACCATTCATCATAAACATCATTCATAATATCACATGCCTAAGTTAGTGAGTATAAATATCATAAGCATAATCATGACAAACTATAAACATATAAACAATGAATCATGAAACATAAAATCATATCTATATATCATCATCACATCATATACATCATGTCTCATCAAAATAAAATAGTACATATAATAATGTGCATTTTTCTCTCAAAAAAATTCATCTCAATACATTTAGATCATAATTTGGTATCAAAATCATATATATCTATCCATATCATATCATATTCTATTCCCCTAGGGTACCACTTCCATCTAGCACTTTCCCCCTGAGGTGCCTACCTATCCACTTATAGAAGTATCCCACTAACTTGGAGTCATTACACCTAAACCACTTACCAAAATGGATCTATACTCACCCCATCAAGGTTGATCAGGATACTATGTTAGAATTATGGCATCATAATAGCAAAAATCCTCAACTATGGCCAAGTACTATGTCATAAGGATACTGCCTGGTTGTCTTATTAGTGCTGTAACTAATCTTCCTCTCTATCTCAAGGTGTCTGTCTCTTAGGTCACCAAGGCTAGTGAAGTCCTCACCTGATTCCTCTAACGTATCACAATGTCTAGCTGACCTTATAATTTCACAACTTATCCCTATAATGTAGCTACCTACCCTTGTAAAACTATGACCTATGCCTATGTAGTGACAAGTTCCTCTTGCATATCTAATAAGGCCACATCCTTATACTTGTACTTATAAAACCCCACCAACTAGGTCCACATCCATAGCCTATCTTCACCCATCATCCCATCCAAAATCTATCTACATAAAAGGCCTCATACCACACCATGTAGCCATTAACAAAACTTGTATCATCAATCTCTAGTCTAGTAGGAAACTCCTCATGATAAAGAACCACCTCCACCAGTTATGGCTCTAGAAGCAAAAACTCAACATCCTCCTTCTTATACCTTAGGAATGGACCTGGAATCTCTTATATTAGGTTGAACTACCTATGAACCCTATCAAAAAGGATGAGCTTAGGCTCACCCTCTTCCCTCCCAAAAAACCACCTATAGCTCTATATTGATAAAATGTGCCAAGTATAGTTGGCCTACTTTGGAAAGCTAACATACAACCACAAAAACACATCTTCAACCCCTAGGGAATAATGCCCATCTAAACCAATCAATGTCTCTCACATGCCCTCTAGCCCCTATGAGTGCATAATCACTCTTTCATCACATAAAACCCACCCTGAAGTCCATTTGGGCATATCCTTCCCATGATAACCACATCAAACTTAAAACCTGAATGTGCTCATAGGCCTAGCAATGTAACATGAACCCTATGCTAATACCATACCTACTATGTGCTCTAAACCCCCACACCTCCATGTATATCTAAACCAATAAAATGGGTGCCCACCCAAAAACTATCTGACCTAGTAACGTCTCCATGAGGACTCCCATGAGTAGATATAAAAAACTCCCATTGCTTGAATCTAACATCATAAAACATGAGACTATCATCACCATCATCATCATCAACCTTTGATCATATTTAGCCTTTTGATATAATGGCTTGTAACTAAGGCCTCTAGTAAACCATTTGACAAATACATGATCATCACTATATAGATATTACATCAACTCATCTCTCTCCTCTCTCTCAATGTGATATATCAACTCCACCCAAATAAACAACCATGTAATCCTATGTATATTATCTAGGAAGATCATCATATCTCTAGTTAGTACAAGAAATTTTTTCATGGCTAAATCTAATCTACTAATTAGGGCTATGATCATCGATGCATCTCATAACACATGTTGGTAGTGCATCATCACATCGAGGTTGACCTCCTCCATGTGTTCCCAATCATCATCCATTATTCTATGATGGATGTCCACAAATATCTAAGAATCTTGATCTTACATCTAGATGTAATCCCATACCTACAAAATATAATATAGTAGACACACTTAGTTTTCTATAAACTAATTTGCCCATAGACACCATCCTTTCACCCCATTTTACCTACCTAGTTACACTTATTTTCTCTATACAAATAATATCTACATATTTTATTTTAACCCAACATAAACCCAAAACTACCCTTGGCATTATAAATGTTAAAAACATGTTAAACTCACTATTGGCCATAGATTTCATTAAAATAAATTACCCATTTGGTTGAAAACTAATAGTCACTCTAACTAATGATAGTTAGGCCCCTACTTATTTGATGATCATTAACCATCGATCACTAGCTATGATCACTGATGGTTGGGTATGACCACTAATGGTCATTTTGTGTGACTGCTAATAGAAAACCCTAACCCTAACCTACCCAAAACAATACCCAAAACCCATTCCACCCCTAAATACACTAACCTAATTTTAACACTACACTCCCCCAACTTACCTACCCTACCAATTTCAATTTTCACCCATGAATTTAATAAAAAATTCCAAACCCAACCTAAATACCTAGGTCAAACCCAAATCCCACCCAACCCAAAAAAACAACATAATTCAACTTAAATGAAAAAGTTCAACTAACCTATTAAATTAGTGCATCACCTACCTCATTCACCAACTATCATCAAGGAGGAATCCTATGTCCTACTACCTAATCGTACCCTTATTGACCCTACATCTTTGGTCTAACACTTTGTTTTAGCTCAACCTAGATCTCACTCTCAACCAATCAACAATTGCCTCATCAGGACCCTTGCATAAAATGCCAAAGTTGCTAGTTATGCATAGGAGTTAAGAGAGTCAAAACCAAACAAGTGAAAATAAATTACCTTTTTTACTTTTTATCCTCCATGATTTTAATGTTCCCCCTAATCATTGATGGTCAGGGTGACCAACAATGGTTGATTTTGAGATCCCTAACCATCGATAGTTAGGATCTCCTATTTTCAACAATTTGACACCCATACCTTAGTACCCACTTTTAGAGACTACCTTCTCCACTTACCAACCAACGAACCACATCCACCTTGATGTTAGTCATTTTAAGGCCAAATTATTGCATATTTTATGATGACCTTGATTTGGTCTTTTTGACCATACTAAATTTCCATGTTGAACATTTATTTTTGTACCACCTTATGTAATCAAACCATTTTAATTTTCCTAAGAGCACTTCCTACCTTAGACACCTATGAAAAAATTGACCTTGTCTAGGAGACTTGGTAGGAATATCCTGATCAACTATACCTAATGTTGTGTCTTAGTTACCTCATCACCCATCCTTCTAGAAAAAACCTTATTTTTACCAACTATATTAACTTAGTCTATGTGTGATCTTGGCTATCACACTTATTCATATTTTATGCGAATGTCTATGCTCTAGATACCTAACCACCATTATCACCAACCTCATGACTCACCATAAAATACTTGTTAAATTTGCATTTGATTTGATTTTACCTCATAAAATCTTAGTTTAAGGTTAACACCTCCTCCCATACTCATGGAATCTAAACCTTTGACTTGTAAATCTATTGTTATTTTATAACTTCCTAACACAAATTGCCTAACAAAAAGGGGAAACATGTAGACATTAGAAAATTGCACATGATAGTTCTAGATGTTGAAACACCCCTAGATTGGACCATTACCCAACCTCCAACCATGAACTTGAGTCATTTTAGATAATTATCTAAACCTAATTCATTAACCTACCCTTTTACCCCACTTAACCTTGAACCCTTGACTATTGATGGTCACCTTGACCATCAACAATCATCTTGATCATTGATAGTTAGGTCTTCACCATCTAAACAAAGATAACTCAAGCTATGTGCAAGTTAACATGTAAAAATTTAATAAGATAATGCATTAAAACAACCAACCAAACCTATTCTATAACCTTTTACCTCTATTTTTCTTTTTTCTTAAAAAGAGGGGAATAGGAAATGAAAAAGGATCGAGGAATTAAGCAATTAGCACTCAAGCTATCAACTAGTAGTCATTAAGATCTTCGTCATCAAGAAAATATTTTTAGGTCTTCCCTTTAGTAAGTCAACAACCATGATAGAGGCCCAAAGCTCTACCAAAATTTCTCTAAAACCAAAAGTACCATTACTCTACCAAAATTTATTCTCATCTTATGTTCAACTAGTAAGCAATGAACTAGGTACATTTCATTTTTCAAGTTTGGTTTATTTGGTTTCTAACATCTTTACTTCAACCATTCCATTCTACTTATTATTATATGATCCCTTGACCCCAAATAAACCTTCAACATCTTGTTATATCCATTATAAAACCTTTTTAGAACATACCCAAAACCCACAACAACTATCAATGGTCACCTTGACCATTGATGATCACCTTCAACTAATGATGGTTACCTAACCGTTGATAATCACTTTAACCACTGACAGTCATCCCAATTATCAATGGTTACTATGGTAGGAAATAATAAAAAGCTATTTCCACCTACTTAATCTTTACCAAATTCCACTTTTCAACCTTATACCTATTCATAGAGTCTCTACCTATTTTTTGGACCTGACCTAACCTATTTAGCATTAGTATTGACCCACTATTTGCTTAATAGTCTATTTTCTTTATCAAACATTTATTTCTTCTTAAATTTCCTTTTAATCTTTTCTATAATTTGATGCAAATATTTGGTCTTTATCTCTTTTAACTTACCTATTATAAAAGAGTGTATTGATACCCTCCTAGTAAGCTCATGCTTCTTGGACCTAGTTCATGCTAGGCAATCCACCTTACTATCCATCTAACAACCCCTTTGTATTAGTGAATTTTAATCTATAGGGCATTATTACTAAGACAAAGAGGAGATCTTCATAAATATCTGGATCATGTGCATATAAATAAATAGGTTCTTCTATCATACCCATAATTAGTTTCCTATTTATTCCTTTCTTAGAATATAAACAAAAATTAAGAGAAACACTAGTGTCCCTATCCATCATTAGGTTACATGGGTTATAAAAATAGGGAAGTGATTAGAAAATAAGAAGATATCCTTGAAGTACAATGGAAAGAGGTATATTGAATAAAAAAAATATATGAATTATCATATAAAATCAATAAAAATAACATGATCTAAAATATTCTATGTGAGATTGTGCCATTAGATTCCTAACTCTCTACCACAATGTCTATACATGCAAATTTATTAAAAACATAATTTGAGTATATTATTTAAACAAATGTGGGTATCTAAATCTACCCATTGCATCATTGAAGGTAGTAATGAATGAGAAGAATATTAATATTTTAAAATAAATAAAATATGCACCACTGTGTGTATAACACACCTTATCTTTTCTCAATATTTATTTGAACCTATTGTTTGATTATTACCTACAAACAAAATCATGTTATAGTGTAATCAATGTATATAGTATAAAAATGAGTAGTAGTATAAGTTATCTAGATAAATAATTAGCATGGATGGAATACACCTATACCTATAATGCATAGTGATTATCCTAGAATATTGGTTCCACTAGAAAATTTTGTGATGTAGAAAGGGACTTGAGACCTCAACCATTTTCTAGACAAGAAAATGAGTGAGTACATAATTGTTCATATGGGCTTCACCCTGTAGGTTTCATATATAAAATCCAAAGACTTGGGAAGTGATCATGACCCAAACCTAGTATGATGAGATTCTTATAATGACCATCAAGATTATTACATCCTAACTAGCACAACTCAAGTATAAACATATATAATATGATGTATGGTGAGTGATTTGAAAAAGATCATCCCATAAATATTCTAAGTTTGGAGTATTTAATGAATAAAACCTATAAATATGGTTATGTTGAATGATTTAGTCACTTCAACCTATAAAAATAACCAATGACTACAAATAAATAAGGGTTGATAATAGTAGTTCTTGATGTAATTGGTGCATCTTAGAGAAATATTTTCTAATTTGGTAAATATGGAAGATAAATCAATGAATTTGCTAAATTGTAAAAGGAATAAACTCCAATCATGAACCTTATCATATTTGATGTGATTAATGTATATATATGTTTTATCTACATTCTATGTATAGCAAAAGTACCACAAAATTGAGAAACTATATCCCAAATTTGTGATAATCAGTGGCAATGTATAGAGTTTTGACCCAAATATGTATCTAAATCATGAAACTAAACTAGACATTATATAAGTGTGAAGGTAATGTCTTTTTGACATGTTCCCACTAAAATGTGAAGATACTAAGAACTACATAAGTGTGGAGGTCATGTATTTATGATATGCCCCCACCAAAATTGTGAAGCTATGTAAATGTGGAGATAATTCCTTTACAACATGGCCCCATTGATATTATCCATTTAGATATGAGTTAAGTATAATATTTTAGTGATTTCATTGTAAAATAATGAATTAAACATAATATATATATATATATATATATATATATATATATATATATATATATATATATATATATATATATATATATATATATATATATATATATATATATATATATATATCAATGCATAGGATTCAATTACATAGTAGTGATATGCCTCAAAAAGTTTGCTAATATGGAAGGTAGAAATTACATTGGTATTTCAAGATTTGAATGGTTCCCTAGTTGGATTTATTTTTTTATGTGATATCATATGTGTGAAATTAGTTACTAAATTTATACACTATAGAAGGGATTTTTTCATGGATCCCAACACTACTTGTTGTTTTAAATTTGGTTAAAAAGTGCTCAAGATATGGTCCTTTGAAGTTATTATAGTTGAAAAGTCAATGAATATATAATAATATTTTAAAATAAATTTTAATTTCATTTTCATTTTAAAATTTTGAAAATTTGTGCTCTAGAGATATTTAAAATTTCCCCATAGATGAGTTATATTATTGATGCAATTTTAGCTACTTTGGGACACTTTAGGAGGATATGAGCTTGATAAGCTAGTAAGAAGAATAAATTATGGATATTATCATAAAATTTGTTTTTTTAAATTTTGCATTTTCTGCAATTTTTTGGAGTTTTAACAAGTTGAAAGATATTATTTTCATCAATTTTCTAGTATCACAAATATTTCAATAGTAACATTTGAGTTTTTATGGTATTACATGTCATAGTATCCTAAACTGATAGTAGCATTCGACATAACCATCTACTAGATTTTTGAAATTTAAGCCTTAAAATATGTTTTTAAAGTTATTCAAATTTATAATTGATACATGATTTTTATTATTCAATTACACATAAGGATGTGCATATCCATGAGTTTTGGCATGGGAGGAAGTTTCATACCATTATTGAGCTTGGATTGGATGACATTGAATGCGGTATTTTTGATCATACATGTAATGTCCCCTTCTTCTAAATGAGACATTTTTGGAATCCTATTATGCTATTTAATTTTAATAGACTAATCTAGGTAATGTAAGGGAATATTATTGTGGAGAGCAAGGACACTTTACACAATTAAATATTCATAAATCATTATTCATGGTTACTATTCACTATGATTGTGCATGCTATAATGATAGAGTGGTGATGTGTCATGGCCCAAAAGGTATCTTACATGTGATATGAGTCACATGGAAAATGGATGGGTATAAATTATATGGAATATTATTTATTCATGTGTTTTTCCTAAATGCAAAATCTCTTTTGGGCTTTAGTGGAAAGGTGAATAAAGACAAAGATGGTTGAAAAGTAGTGAAAGATAAAGACAAAGAGATGGTGAATCAAATTGGGGGATAAAGACAAAGAGGATATTTATATTTTATATGCACCCATGAGTGGATTCAAGTCAAAATTAATATGGAGGATCCATTATATTAGTGTTTGGGTAAAGAGAGGATATGTTTTACACTAGTTTTTGGAGCTTACACAAGTGACAAATAATGTATTATGGATCAATAGTGATCCCACTAGAAGTGTGGCACATTTTTATCTTTCTCCATAAATTTTACATATTATCTCTCTATACTTTACATTTTATATATTAGGATGGATCTCTCATTTGTAATTCATTTGTTTTTTTGAATATATCAAACTCCCCATTTTAAAGCTTGAGCCTTTGGTTCAACTTCTTCTCTCCTATGATGAAAACTCTTGGAGTGTAGAGATTAGGAGGATAAAAAACCTCTTGGTTCATAATATTTTATTTGATTATGAAAAACATCTTCTCCATGTGATGTGATTCCATGAAAGAATCAATATTTTGCTTAAAATCAGGTCTAAAATTATAATTGTGCAATGTGTGTGTTGTTTACAAATTTTCTAGTGAACTTGTGTGGAGAATTATGGGTGTTTTATATTGTGTAGTGTGCTATTGTTTTATATAAACTTTATTATATTATAAATCAGTATTGTTTCCATTCATTTTCCATTATAAATCAGCTTTGAGAGTTTTGAATATTCATCCTTCAAATTGGGGAAAAGCATTGTTGGTGGTGTTGTGTAGTTTACAACTCGATGTGTTATATTGTTGTAATAGTTTCTAGATTTATTAGTTTTTGTTTTTATTATTATTTTATCTAATATAAAATTCCATATTAGTGAAAAAAATCATATTTTATAAATTGAATAATTTTTCAATGGTTTTTGTGACAAAATTACCAAACTCTATGTTGACTAGTTTGTCCAAATTTGTGAAAAATGTGTATTTTCATGGGAATTGATTTTGATATCAGATATAATGTTAATTTGTTTAAATAATACTATTTTTGGTATTTATAGTTGTATTAGAGTTAATGATATTTCCATCCTATGTTAAAATTGGTTCATATGGATCTTGGAAAAGGTAATATTAGATATAATTTGAGGAGACACCATGATTCACTAGAAGTCCTTGAAGAGATTGATCATTTTGATGGAGATTAGATGGTAAAAGTGAACATGGGTGATATAAATCATGAGGATACTATCACTAGGTATACTCTTATTGAAATTTCTAAAGGGCAGTGAGAGATGGTTCAACTTTTGAGACAATTGATGCAATAAAGTATGGTAAATAACAATGATAATCAAAATAATAATCATAATGGTGTAAACAATGATAAAAGTGGTAAAACACGTAACTTTGAAAATAATGTACACACCTATTATCATAATAGAACCACTCAAGCTTCTATAGTTAGGCCTCTAATGCCTAATTTATTAGATCAACAAGGTGGTGGACAAGAAGATGTAGGAGAGAGTTTTATAGATTATATGCATGATTGCAAATATTTGGGTGATGAGTTTTAGGCTACCATGTATTTACAATAGTTTTATGAGATGAATAAGGAACATCCCTAAAGGAGATATAGGGTAAAACCAAGAGTTATAGTGGAGATTAGGAAAGGTGTCTCTTTCATCTTTTGATGGTTCTAATGAAGCTAGCCCATATCAAAGCAGAGCCGAAAGCCAAACACACAATTTATCAATCAATCAACTAACATAATCAAAATGTTACAATATATAATAAAATGCATCTAACAAAATTTATAATAATAGGCTAATTGTTGGAAACTAATAACTAACAAACAAACTCAACAAAGATTTGGGATTGGTTATTCTAACAACCAAGATCATATATTATTTTATTTTATGTGATTTGCACATCAAAAATCACTAATAATAATGTGTTCACATTATACATTCACATTATTATTTTCCTCAACATTCCTTCTTCTAATGAGAACTCAAAGATGTTGGTTTCATCTAATATTTCATCCATTACAAAAAATCCCATTTTATTGAAAATTATCTTTCATGATTTATCTGAAAAACATTACTTTTAAGGCTTATTTGAAACTCATAATTACAAAGGACTTGACAAAAAAAAAGACTCTAGATTATGACACCTTTGAAATAGGACTACCAAAATCTTAAAAATCTGACCCAAAAAATGACACATTTGTCTTTTAAATGAACATTATATAAATTAAACAAAACAAAACTAATAATTTAAAAATAAAACCTATATCATTTAACAAACATAAATTGACCATTGAAAAAATACTAATTAGACTTATAATATAAATCATGAACTATGATTCAAGGGCATCAAGTTAATAAGGTAGATTAGGTGATGTATAGGTTTCGTAGGTCTTATAACATGAATTATAAGGCATTTGAGATTTTATAAGAGTCTAGTTGTTTGTCTAGATAGCCCTTTGGCATTTTCTTACCAAAATAGGTATTTAAAAATTTGAACTTGAGTTTATGTGTTAGGAATGATTTGAAGAAATGTGAAGACATGTCATGTTAGTAAGTGTTATTAAAGAGTCATGTAGTGGTCTAGGTGTGCATAATAAGGTAACTTACGTACATAAGGTGGCATAAAGTAAGAATTGTGAATGTAAAGCCTTTTTAAGGTAGTTGCCAAGAAAGTTAGATATGCAAGGAAGTTAGTTTCTTATGTTATAACAAGATTTTAGATTTAAATATGTGATAGTATCATATATATAAGTTATTAGGGTAGTAATGAGTTAGTTTTGAAGGTTAGAATAGGTAGATGTATGAAGGATAGAAGGAATGAATGAAGAATGAAGAAATATGTACTCTGATAATGTTGGTTATGTAAGGAAAGAACCCAATAATAAGAATATATGAAACATATACACTTTTATCTTTGAATTGATCTCAGGTTATGTTTCTTATTGATATTTTGAAAGTTTTTAATACCTTTATACAATATTATGTAACTAAAAATTTATAAATAACTATGCCTTATCATACTATAACATGGACTCTACATAAGTTTTGAAATCTGAAAGATTTGTTGAAGATACCTACAAGAACGTTAATAAATAATGGAAGTATATCATAAGAAATAGATAAATTAGAGTAGTTTTTGTCCAAGAAAATAAAATGGGTTTTATTTCAATAAAAAACAAAGTCTCAAGTTACCTAATTATGTATGCTCTATTTAGAGTAACTATAATAAGAAATTTTGTTTTTAGAATGAGTAATAGATGGTATTGGGTTTGTGATAGTATATAGTTAGTATAAAGAGTATATATACTAAAAATAACCCAGATTAGTGTTTCAATAAATTTTGGGTAAGTTGGTATGCATCCATAACTCTATTTAAGCATACACAAGCTGACTATGTGGTCAAAATACCGAAGAATAAGGATTAGAACTCAATAGAAGTCATTTAAGGCAAGACAAGGATTAAGGAAGGTGTGTATATATAATATAGAGTTTAAATAAGTATTTTAAAATATTTATAAGTATGAATATTTATTTAAATCTAATTTATACCCTCTCATGTTTATATAATGGAAGGAAATAACTACAAAATTCTAAAAAATTCAGTGTTGATGGAATTTGTCCATTGTTCAAGATAAGAAAAAGGTTGATAAAGATTTCTTGGTGCATGATAGATAATAATGAATTCATTTTAAACTTTTAAAGTGTCAAAGAATCAATTAAAAAACATTTAAAACCCTCTCAGACTTAACATAGTCTCAGAAACCTTAGTTTAGGGTTAAAATAGAAAAAGTGAATTATCTAGTGTTTTAACTAATGGAATCAAGTGAAATTTGGTTAGATACTATATTTTAATGTGTTATAAATGAATATAATGGTTTGAAATGTGTATGGTCTGTGAATAAATGGATTTTATTGATTGTGTTAGAAACTAGGGGCAGATAGCCCTAAAAGGGCTAATTCAAGAGACCAAGAGGCTAGGAAAATCACTTAGGAAAAAAGTTGATTACTAAAACTTTATGAGGAAATTGATAATTTAGGGTAGTTAAAAAGGTGATTAGGTTGGAAATAATAAATAGTACTTGTTTGTATAATACAAAATTGAGAGAAAAACATTACTAGAGGCATAGTGAGATTGCGAGTTAGAGAAGTGAAGTAGACACTTGAGATTATAAGAGGGTCTGAGTGAGTTTTAAGAAATTAATTTAAAACTAATTAGGATTACATAAGATCATTATTATCTATATGAGGCCTTATTAAAATTAGAAGGTGATTTGGTCAAAGAAGCAACAATATAGTGAGGGCTAGTGTGAGGTGAATGAACGAGAGTGAGAGAGCAAGTAGAATGAAGTGAATGGAAGAGTATGAAGGTTTGAAAGGAGTTTGTAGGTAGATTGAGAATATTCAACATGATTGATCAAAGGATAAATATTGAGAATGATAGTAATCTAAGTGTTAGGATAAATTACAATGTAGAATTATTATCTTCCTTTAAGTTGTAATATAATATGTGGAGAGATTATTTGAAATAGAAATAAAATTACTTGAAAATCAAAATTACAAAATAGAATGGAAATAAAAACCACAATAAGAACACTGAGGTTACATGGTTCATCCAACTTGGGTTACATCCATGGATAAGTTTGAATCTCTTTTATTAAACCAACAACACTTAGAGAATACAACCTATAACAACACCTATCATACATTATCATCACACTCTCTCTTACAACCTCCTTATTATGTAATCAACCAAGCTTAACCCAAGATTTTACAATGCAATAAAATGCATAAAAATGAACCCCTTACTTATATGACCAAGTATTCACCTCATACTTAAAGCCAAATTACAAAGTGAAAGGAATGAAGGAGGAAAAAAGAGAAAGAAGGAAAATTTTCCATACTATAAGTGGATGCATAAGTGGACACTTAACAATGTCTTCCACTTTATCCATAGTCCAAAAAAAAGTGGACATTCTTTGTAAAAAAGCATCACCACTTCCATGTGACCTTTTTACATTGTATTCCACATTCAAAAGCATCGAAACCTAGTTCTCCACTCATCCACTAAATACCAAAATATGCACACTCATCTCTTGTCCTTAGCTAGGAACTTAGATAGTGGATCCTCAAAAAAATTATGCCCCACACATCCATTCACTTATTCCACTTGAAAGAGACACCCCACATGCTCGCCACATGACAAAACAAAGGAAAAACATGTTACTAGTGGATAAATTCACTCCACATCTCTCTCATACCTTTATAATAATGAAAAGATACCCTATGGTCCATGCCACATCACCAAGGAGCCACCTCACCTTCTAAGTCACCATTTCCACCTCATCGATGAATAGTGACCCATGAATAGTGTTATGGGAATAGTGTCTTATGAATAGTGTTTGTGAATAGTGTTTGTAAATAGTGTTTATGTGAATACTAACTTCAAACCTAGAAATTATACCACTTAAAGTTAGTATTCAAAACATCCTACTATTGCACCCATTGTACACACTTCTCATCCTGATCTTCCTCATCCATGAATTCCAATTGAAGTTGAAAAAAAATAGAACTATCTTTGTTAACATATCCATAGGTTTCTCATCCATATAAGCCTTCTCTATATTTAGTTGTTCCTCCTCCAAGACTAATCGAATGAACTGATACCTCAACTAAATATGCTTCATCTTGGTGTGAAATGTTGTGTTCTTTGCTAAATGAATGGCACTCTGATTGTCACTAAAAATTAATCCTTTTCTTTGTCGGTGTCCCAACTCTTCCATCAATCTTTATATCCATATCATCTCCTTTTTTGACTTTGTAGCCACAACATACTCAACCTCTACGATAAAAAGCACCACCACTTTCTATAGTCATTAGATCTAACTCATTTTTGTACCACCCATAGTAAACATATACCTAATAGTGATCCTCCCACCATCCAAATATACTACCATATTATAATCAACATATCCCCATAGAACAACATCTAATCCACCATAAAATAATGCTAAATCCATGGTCCCTCTTATATACCAAAGAATCCACCTAACTTCTTGCCAATGCTCCTTTCTTAGATCACTCATGAATCTACTCACCACTCCCACTACATGTGTAATTTCAAGCCTCGTACACACCATAGCATACATCAAACTACTCAATGTTGATGAGTAAGGGATATTCATCATTTGATTCATTTATTCTTCTATCTTGAGACTATGTTCTTTTTTCAACTTGAAGTGGCCTACCAAAGGAGTCCCAACAGGTTTCACAATCTATATGCTAAAACTCTCTAGCACTTTCATGATGTACTACTCCTATGACAGAGTAAATATTCAATTATTTCTATCTCTAAATATCCTCATCTTAAGGATATTCTTACCATTACAAAGATCCTTCATAAAAAAATATTCACCCATCTATCTCTTGAGTGCATTAATATCCTTCATGTTAGATCCTACCACCAACATGTCATCTACATACAAAATCAAGATAATATAGATGCCATTATCAAATATCTTAAACTACACATAATGGTTAGAATGACATTTAGAATAACCTTTTTCTAGCATAAACTATCATACTTAAGGTACCATTATCTTAAAGCTTGTTTTAGGCCATATAAGCTCTTCATTAGTTTACACTCTAACTTCTCCTTACCATTGACTTCATAACCCTATGGCTACTGTGTGTATATCTCCTCCAAATCACCATGAAGGAATGCGGTCTTCATGTCCAATTATTCTAGATGCAAATATTCTACTACAGCTAAAGTCAAAATAGTTCTAATATAAGACATTTTAACAATATGATAAAATATTATCATCATATTCTATACCTTTCTTCTATGTAAACCCTTTCACCACCAATATGGCCTTGTACTTTTTTTTGTCACCATCTTCCTTTAAATTATAATCCCACTTGTTCTGTAATGCTTTATTGCCCTTTAAAGCTCAACTAAATCCCATGTTTGGTTTTCCATGAGAGAGTCATACTCCTCATCTATAGCCTACTCCCAATTCACCTTGCCATCAAACTGCACTACTTATTCAGATTTTTCTAGCTTACCACCATCAATAAGAAATAAATAATTGAATGAAGGAGAAAACCATTCACATGGTTTACTTACCCTTGTATATTTTCTTAGAACAATATTTTGGTGTTTCTATTATTTCCACACATTTTGTACTATTTTCTTTAGGACATTTCCATTCATGATGTCCTCAAACACCATGTATTCTTTCTTGGCTTCCTATTTCTTTTTTCCTAAAATCCATGTACATGACTTTATCATTGAATATTACATCTCTACTCTAGATGATTTTTATATCTTCCTCATTCCACAACCATAATCCAAAGGCATTAATACCATAGCTAATGAAAGTACATTTTTGAGATTTAACCTCTAACTTGGATCTATTCTTTTTATCAATAAGTGAAAAAGATTCACAACCAAAAAATTTTAGACAAGAATAGTCAACCTTCTTACCATTCCATGCCTCCTCTAATATACCATCATCCAAGGTATTTGAAGGTCCTCTATTTAGTTGGTGCATGGAGTATCAACTGCATCCACCCAAAATTGTAATGCTATCCCTGCATACAACCTCATGCTCATAGAATGCTCCATGATTGTTCTATTCATTCTCTCTAACACACCATTATTCTATGTTGTTCTTAGAACCATCTTATGCCCTTATATTCCATTATGTGAACAATAATCATTAAAAACTTTGCTTCAATACTCACCACCATTATCTGACCTAAGGCGCTTGAGCTTTAATCATGTTTCATTCTCTACAAAATCTCTCCATCTCTTAAAAGTTTTGAATACATCAAATTTTCTTTTGATAAAATAAACCTAGACTTTCCTAGTTACATCATCAATGAATGTGGCATAATGTAATGAAAAACCAAGAGAAGATACTTGAGTAGGTCCCCATACATCTATATGCACAAACTCTACCTTACTTATCTTCTTGGTTGGTCCACCTTTCAAAAAATAGACCCATTTCTATTTTCCATATATAGAGTGCTCACATAGGTAAAATTTTATCTCTTTGAGATCTGGTAATTTATCCTTTGAGTGAAGTATCTTTTTCCCCTTTTTACTCATGTGGTCAAGATTGTAATTCAATATAGTTGCATCTACACCTGAAGCAACTAAATCACAAGATGAGTTATAGATAATAGTGGACAAATATAAAGTACCCACATTTTCACCTCTTGCCACCATTAGATCACCATTGGTGAATTTTCATGAATCACTAGTAAAAGTGACTATGCAACGATCACTACCTAACTATCCTATAAAAATCAAGTTCCTCTTGAAACTAGGAATGTGCCTAGCATTCTTAATCACCCAAGTGGTTCCATTATATAGTTTCACACCCATTATACCTTTACCAACAATACTGTAAGGTTCATTATCACTAAGATACACATGTTGAAAATCACCTTGAACATAATCTCTAAAATAATGCTTGTTAGGAGTGGCATGAAATGAATCCCCTGAATTTATAACCTAGGATTCATTAATATTATCTAATGAAATAGTCAATGCAACTTGTAGTGTCTCACCTACTACTTTTTCATCATTTTTACCTTCATATTTCTCCTTGTTTCAATTTCTATGAACAGCCTAACATTCTTTCTTTGTGTGTCATAGATTCCCATAATGCTAATACTCCATCCTTCTAGTGGATTTTCACCTAAAACCTTTATTTGATTTCCCACAATATGCTCTTCCTCTAGTATTAGATCTCCCTCATGTCTCTATTGAAAAATCATATCCTAATGTGGATGTCTCACCCATGCTTCTCCTATGCATTTCTTTGTTAAGGATCACACCCACCACATCCTTGAACTTGAGCTTTGTATTGTTCAAGCTAGAGTTTCTCACTACCATAAATAAAATATTCCATCTTTTAGGTAAGGAAAATAAAATGAGGAGAACCTTGACTTCATCATCAAATTTAATACTACCAGAATCTAACTAACTAGTAACCATGATGAAATCATTTAAATGGGTAGCAACATAACCATTTTTACCAATTATAATGTTAACCACTTTTTTCATGAGAAATATTTTGTTAGAGGTAGAATTTTTTTTGTATTACTTTCCCAAGGATTTCATAAGACTCTCTATAGTCTTTTCCTAGGATATGTTGAAGGACACCATTGAAACAAGACATAACTAGATAGTCTCAAGTACTTTTCTATGTAGCAACTCCCATTGCTCATCTATCATAGTTGTAGGTTGTCTTGATTTTCCACCCAACAATAAGAAGAGGTATATTTGGTTAAGGTATTATTCCATATTCATCTTCCATAATCCAAAATTCAAGCCATTTTATCTCTTCACCTTTGACTTTCCATCTTTTACCATATCTCACACTCAAGCTAAA
>JARHVA010007676.1:275000-287500 GCA_037957365.1 Torreya grandis
AAAAAGGTTGTTCTTGGAGGAGTGTCAAATGGATCACCTAGTTTGGTTACTATGAAGAGGATAAAGGCATTATTCTTATATGGATAGGTGATTTTGGCAACGCATTATTTGATCTCTTCCAAAACCCTTTTTGATGGAGACAGTCAGTATCATGTGTATATCCAATCCATATTGGATAATCATAGTATGGTTTTCAATGATATTCCTCTTTATAAACCACCTAAAATGGGTTTTGAGCATGTTTTAGATCTAAAGGAGGTATCTAATCTAGTTATCATGACTCCTTATCACTACTCAAAAATATTCAAAGAGGAAATTGAGAAAAAATGAGTTATTAGATATGGGCCACATCAGGCCTAGCTCAAGTACCTTTACTTCTTTATTTGTTATGGTGAAGAATAAGAATGGAACCATGTAGCTGTGCATTGATTATCATGCATTTAATAAGAAGAATATTAGTAATAGGTATTTGTTTCCCAATATCAATGAGTTATTAGATGAGTTCTATGGGGCTGTGTAATTTTTGAAGATTGATTTTCATTTAGTGTACCATCAAATCAAAGTTCATAAGTAAGACATACACAATATGGACTTCAAATATCATTATGCATATTAAAATTTTCTAGTAATTCCTTTTAGTTTAATTAATACCCCCATTACATTTCAATATTTTATGGACCATATCTTCCAAAAGAAACTATGGAAGTTTTATTGGTATTCTTTGATGATATTCTAATATAAAACAAGTCATGGGACAACCACCTTAGGCATCTTGATGAGGTGTTGGCTATTATGGAGGCATGATATTTATTCACAAAAGCTTCCAAGTGAGAGTTTGGCATGATAGATAACCTTTACTTAGGGGCATGTGATTAGTGATGATAGAGTGAAGGTCCATTAGGAGAAAATTTAAGATGCCTTAGATTAGACACCACCAAACACATTGTCAAATTTGAGGGGACTCCACAGCCTTTGCAGTTACTATAAGAGGTTTTCTAATAGGTTTTATTAGTTATGTGCACCCATTATATATATCACTAATAAAGGAGATTCTAGTTGGACACATGAGGCCCAATTCACATTCAAAAAGCTCAAGGAGGTAATGATAACTTATCCTATTTTAGCATTACCCAATTTAACTCAACCCTTTGGTTTGGAGTGTGATGCTTAAGGTAAGGGGATAGTTGTTGTTCTTAGGAAAAATAGGCACCCTATTTTTTATGATATAAGAAAGATCCATGATGCATATATATTATACTTCACCTATGACAAGGAGATGCTTTCCATTAAGCATGCATTGGAAAAATTTAGTAAATATTTGGTAGCTGGAAAATTTGTTGTTAGAAAAAATCATAATAGATTGCAATATTTCTTAGATCAGAAGGATCTAAATGAGAGGAAATTAAAGTGGGTAAGCAAAATTCAAGCCTATGATTTGTAATTTGAATATATTAAGGGGAAGAGGAATGTTATAATAGATTCCATTTATATAAAACCCACTTTGTGTTCTATGACTAAGATTTTAACTAATTAGAAGGCTCATCTCTTAGTTGAGTATTCTAAAAATAAATTTACATACAGGCTTATAGATGGCAAGACTCAGGATGAAAGGTATAGAGTGGTATATGATGTCATCTACTACAATGATGTGATTTATTTGGTTCTTTAATCAAAATTTAAGAATAGAATTTTGAGTCCCATTCATGACACACTTCTTGTAGGATATATAGGTTATTTGAAAACCTACAGGTAGATCAGAGAGGGAGATTCTCATGGAAGGGTCTCAAATATGATGTCTTATGCCATGTCAAATAATGTGTGACTTTTCAGCAAAATAGGTTAGTACATAGTTTCCTAATAGGATTATTGAATTAATTACCTATTCCTGAGCAAAAGTGGGAGAGTATATCCATGAAATTTTTATAGGTCTTCCTAGGGTGTAGGGAAAATATTATAGCTTTATGGTAATAGATATGTTGACCAAATATGCACATTTATTTCCCATACATTCTAAGTATAAGGCACCTCATATTGTGTACTTATTATTTAGAGTGGTGTTCAAACTCCATGGATTATTTAAGAACATTATTAGTGATCGGGATAAAAGTTTTATCATTATATTTTGGTAAGATCCATTTAGACTAATTAACACATAGTTGATCTTGAACACTAGTTATCACCCCTAGATGGATGGTCAGACAGAGATTGTGAACAAATGGGTAGAAGCTTATTTTTACATTATATAATGGGGAAGTAGAAGGGTTGGATGAGGTGGTTATATTTGGGCACTCATTATTACAATACCACCTATCACTTATTGATTGGGATGAATCTTTTCCTATCATTGTATAGGTATGATGCTACATCTTATGTCAACATAGTGTTTGATGACAAAAAGGATCCTAAGGTGAAGTATTAGATTCAAGAGAGTTAGGATAAATTACTTAAGGATAATCTTTATTGTGCCCAAATTTAGTAGAAGATTTATATGTATAGGCACAAGTTGGAAAGGTGTTTCAAGGTGGGAGACTTAGTTTTCTTATGCCTACAACCATATAAATAATTGACCTTGAATAAAAGTGCCACATAAGAGCTTAATCATTAATTATATGGGCATTACATGAATTTTTAGAGAGTTGGTGAGGTATAACATAAATTAGAGTTTCCTAAAATTAGCACAATTCATATGTATTTCATGTTTCTTACCTTAAAAAGGCAATTGGGCAACATATCACTACGTCTTACAAAATTCCACTATTGGATGAGGAGGGAAAATGTAAATTGGTTATTGATGCTATCATAGATGTTAGTTAGAGGAGATTGAGGAGTAGAGTGATTAAGGAATACTTGGTTATATGGAAGGAATTTCCCTTAGAGGATGCTACTTAGAAGGCAGAGCATATTATTATCATCCAAATTTGTAATTGCTTGTGGGAAAACAATTTTGAAAAGGGATGACTATAATGTACCCTTCTTATAAATAAGACATTTGTAAAATACCATTAGCCTATTTAATTCCCATAAGATAAGTTTAGTGATTTAAGGGAATATTATTGTTGGTAATGATGACATTATTCATAATTACATATTCTTAAATCACTATTCATAGTTGCTATTTGTTGTGACTATGCATGGTGATGTGCCATAGTTGTGATGTGTAAAAATGGTGATGTGACATGTCCCATAAGGAATATTACATGTGATGTGAATCACATGGGTAAGGGATGGGTCTAATTTCTATGTATGACCATTGATTCATGTGTTTTTACTAAACACAAAAGATATTTTGGACTTTAGTGGAAAACTGCATAAAGACAAAGAGATGGTGGAGTAGTCGAAGACAATGACAAAGACATTGTGGAAAAAGTGAGGAAGAAGGAAAAAGAAGATATAAATATTTTATATACACTCATGACTAGGTGTGGGTCGAAATTATTATGGATGATCCATTATCTTAGTTCTTGGGTAAAGATAGGGGATGTTTTTCAATAGTTATTAGACCTTACACAAGTGACAAACAAGGCACTATGGATCAATAGTGACACAAATAGAAGGATGACACATTTTTATTCTTATCTATGAAGTTTAACTCTTCTCTCTCTCTCTCTTTCCTTTTTAATTCATTTTTTAAATATATATCAAACCCCCTATTTTAGAGCTTGAGAATTTCATTCAACTTCTTCTCTCCTAGGAAAAAACCCTTAGAGTGTAGAGATTAGGATGAAAAATTCATCTTGGCTTATATTTTTGGATTTGAGGATAAAATACCTCTTTTTTATGTGAGGCCATTCCACATAGGAATCATTATTGTGATTCAAATTTGGTCTATAATTCTAGTTGTCCAATGTTTATGTGTTATTTATAGGTTTTCCAGGGAAGTTGTTTGGAGACTTGTGGGTGTTGTATTTTGTATAGTGTATTTTTGTTGTAGATAAATATTTTGTTGTTCTAAATTAGTATTTTTTATTTTACTTTTCCCTTATAAATTATCTTTGAGAGTTGTGAAGATTCATTCCCCAAATCAAGGTAAAACAGTGTTGGTGGTGTTTTGTAGTTTGCAACTTTGGTGTGCTATAATATTATTAAAGTTTCTAGATTTCATATTTATTGTTGTTGTTATTTTATAAAATAATAGTCCATGTCAGTTTAAAAAAACATATCTTATAAATTTACAATTTTTTCAAGGGTTTCTATGACAAAATTACCTAACTCTATGTTGACTAGTTTGTTTTAATTTGTGGAAAACATGTGTATTTCCATGGGATTTGATTTTCCACTTAGATCTAAAGTTAATTTTTTGAAATAATATTATTTTGGGTCTTTTTAATTTATTATTGATATATGTTTCCCATTTAGGATAGGTCCAATATGATATCCATCTTTTGTTCACACTAGCTTGAACAAGGAATGTTGATACTTGTACTTTCTGGCTCTTAATAGGGGAGATGATGATCACTTTGGAGTATGTTTACATGATAATAAGGTTTTATATCATAGGGGATAGGCATAATATATTTGGATATATAATAATTTGTTACATTCATAAGTCTCATATTTACTTTACTAGGAAAAAGTCAATAGATGTAGAGTTGAGCATTACTATCCCTCTATATACTATTATTGTAGAATTTTATCTATTATTTATTGAATTATTTCATAGTCTTTGATGGTGGATCATATTGCGCATCACATTAAGGATTGGAGAGTGATAATTTTTTATGGGCTTACCATGGTATCCCATTTGTACATAGATTTATATTGGTTTTTTTTGGAGACATGGGGTGGTGGTCTAGGTGCTAGTACACTTTTACATGTATGGGCATATGAGAAAATTTAAATTTTGAGTCTAGTTAGTGGAAATTTAGCTAGATGGTCCCACCTTTAAGCATTTTTATCATGGTGGGTAGTGCCTTATGGTATAAAACATACTACTATGAAGTATCATATTGTATTGGATCAATTCACACTATACTATATTATATGGCAGCCATATAGGAAATTTGTAGGGTAGACTAAGGATACACATGAATTATGTTATTTGCATGTTAAAATGTAGTTATTTGATCAATTTATTGGAGTTTATTATATATTTCAATGTGATTGTATTTTAGTAAAGTTTGGTATTGAGTAGGGGGTGCCCTTAGATCCATATCCATAGCATCACACAATGAGAGTGGATATAGTCCAAATGATAAACGAATGAAATAAACAAAAAATGTGTCCCATTTATGTAATTAAATTAATAAGACATTTACATAAAATGATTATATATCATATTGAATAATCAAATATGAGAGATCACACAACTATAATTAATAGCAGAGCAAAATACTGGATAATATAGCAAAGCCACTTTGAGGGAACAACATCTACAATAATGCAATAAGAGAAGAATACTTGATGTGATGATCAAAGACTAACCACTACCTCCTATATATATTCTAAATATCCATGGTTATTCCATAGGCCAACCTAACTAAGAACATAGAGAAATGTAACAAGAATATAAAAGAGGTATGTAAACCACAAGTCAACCACACATATCCTTAGACATGCCAAAGGTTAAGGGTGTATCATGCCCATACACTTAGAAACAATGTTATCCTCAATATTGAGTTAAATATATATTTTTATACACAAAGTATTCATCCTCATAAGTGGTATCTTCACAAGGTAGATTCTTCTATTTGATCAGGTACTCCATAATCATTCTTGACCACAATTACTTAGTGCATATTTTAAGGATCACCTTAGGATCAATAAGAAATCTTACTTATTTATCCAATTATGGTAACTAAATTTGAGATAAAAATCTATGTCCAATGAATTTATTTAGGGATGATACATGACATACTTGATGTATGCAAGTGAAGGAAGGAATCTCTAACTTGTAGGCCACACAACCAATTTGTTGCAAGATCTGATAAGGCCCATAATACTTAGGGGACAACTTATTATCCTTTTTTAATTACTTCAAATACATATTCTTATACGGTTTCAAGTGACCAAAGACCCAATAACCAATGTCAAAATGCCTCTAACTCCTATGTTGATCTACCTACTACTTCATGTGATTTTGGGCCATGGCTACATTTTCACACAAACTTGCGAGGACCTCCTATTGATGGTGAATATGTTCTTTAATTACAAAAATCTTAGGAAAAACCTTCAAGCTTGAAGTGATGAATGTAGGATGGTATCCACATACTGACAATAAAAGAGACATTTTGGAAGAACTATGAATGGAAATATTATACCACCATTCATTAAGTGGAAACCAATGAACCCATTTATCCAATTTATAAGAAACAAAATAAGGGAGATATCCTTCCAGACATTTGTTGACTACCTCAATTTGTACATATGATTGAGGATTATTGGATGAACTATGAGCTAATTGGGTGCCCAAACATGCAAATAACTCAGTCCAAAAATTACTAGTGAAAATGGAATCTTTATCACTAACAATGATCTTAGGTGTACCATGCAATTTTTGAATAGTATTAAGAAAAATAGAAGCTACTGTACTAGAAACAAATGGTTATGATAAATAACAAAAATGAGCATACTTACTAAGATAATCTACCACAACCATGATCAAATTTTGATCATCAAATCATGGTAACCCTATAATGAATTTCATAAAAACCTCTTCTTAATAGTGGCTAGGGATGGATAAAGCCTGAAAAAACCTAGGGTTTTGATGGTTTCTCCTTTATTTTGTTGATAGATCATACATTCAACCACATATTTCTAGACATCCCCCTTGATTGTTTCCCAAAAAAAATCCTTCTTGAATCTATGATAGGATTCCAAAAATCCTGAATGACCCCCAAGTGGATTTTCATGATGTTCGTAAAGGATTTTTTGTTTAAGAAGAGAATTCTTACATAGGTATAATCTATATTTGTAGCATAATGCATCACCCTTCCATGTGAATTTTTCAAATCCACCCAAACCTTGTTGAAGATTTTGAATCAAATCATGGGTATAACTATCATTTTCCCATTTTGATCATGATTCATCTGGCCAATCTGCCTGTAGAATGGTCATAACACATAGCAATGCCTCAATTTATTCATCCTTCCTGGGTAGTGCATCTGTGACTAAATTATCCTTACCTTTCTTGTAAACTATTTAAAAATCATATCCTAAGATATTAGTTACCCATTCATGTTGTTATTTAGATGACAACCATTGCTCTAATAAATATTTGAGACTATCACGATTATTCTTTGCCTAAAAGTGATGACCCATCAAATAAGGCCTCCATTGTTTGACTGCATGCAAAATGGCAACCATTTCTTTGTTATAAATGGGTTTATGCTGATTTTTACCCTTTAGTTGATGAATTTAAAATGAAAGTGGTCTCCCTTATTTCATGATTACATCACCCATACCATACCAAGATAAATCACATTCAACCATAAAAGTTTTGGAAAAATTAGGAGTGGCCAACATTGGAGTGGTACACATAGACAATTTTGATTATTCAAATGCCTTGGTATATGTATCAGTCCATTGAAAGGAGTCTTTCTTCAACAAAGAGGTGAGTAGGGATGTAATGCTACCATAATTTTTGAGAAACCTATGATAGTAACCAGTTAGCTCTAAAAATCCCCTTAGCTACTTGAGTGTCTTAAGAATCAGCTAGTCCACCATTACTTGGATTTTCTTAGGATCCACTTTCACTCTAGCATGTGAAACCAGATGACCCAAATACTCAACCTCACAAGCTCTAATAGTAAATTTTTAATGTTTGGCATAAAGATGATGTTGTTCTATAATTAATATTACATGATTCACATAGTGCAAATGGTTTTCCTAAATTTTACTTTAAGTAAGGATACCATCAAAAAATACCAAAACAAATTTATTTAAAAATGGCCTAAATATAGTATTCATTAAGATCTCAAAGGTTGATGGTGCATTTTTTAGAATAAAAGGCAAATCCCAAAAACTCATAATATCCCTTATGAGTCTTGAAAGGTGTTTTGGGTGTGTCTTCATCATGGATCCTAATTTGATCATACCCATAACATAGACCTAACTTGGTAAAATAAAGAGCACCATTTAATTCATCTAGAAAATCATAAATGGTAGGAATAAGAAACTTATCTTTCATAGTGTACTTGTTGAGTTCTTTTTAATCAAGACATATCCTCCAAGTGTCATCTTTATTTCTCACCATGACAACTAGTAAAGAATATTCATTTTGGCTCTGGCGAATGATTCATGCATCCAACATATCCTATACCATCTTTTCAATTTCACTTTTTTAGGCATATGGATACCTATATGGCATCATGTTGGGTGGTGTATTACCAAGAATAAGTTTTATATCATGATCATGTGTGTGGCTAGGTGGAAGTCATTTTGGCATGTCACCAAAAACAACTGAATGGTCATCAATCACTTGTTACAGATCAGGTGGTGTAGATGGATGAACTTACATGGAAAATAAATGAGATACAAATATTTCAACACACTTATAGATAATATTTGTAAATTGATAGGAGCTAACAATTTATGGAGATTTATCCCTTAATTCTTTTAGCGTAAATGTCCTTCCCTTAGAATGAAAGTGCATGAATAATTCCTAAAAATTCATCTTTATAGTGCCCAATGTGGTGAGCCACTATACTCCCAAAACAATGTTAGATCCCATAATGAGAATAGAAAACATAAGAGATTCCAAGAATTAGTCTCCCACGGCTAGCATAATACTATGGCATTTTACTAAGCAACTAACAGTACTACCATCTACAATCATGACCTAAAATTATGGAGTAAGATAAATGAAATAGTTTAATTGTGTAGCCAACTTACTATTAATAAAATTATGTGTGATCCTAGAGTCAATCAATGCATTGACCTATTTCTTTAGAAAACCCACCACCTTAAGAGTTTAGGGCATAGTAATACTTGAAAGGGCATGATAAGAAATAGTACGCTGAGAGTCTTTAGATTCCTCCTCAGACCTCCTTCATCCTCACCAATTTCTTCCTCATCATCATCATCATCTTCATTGGCACCTTTGACGTAAAAAAATTATTTTTAGCACAATGATGGTCATTGATTGATTTACTATTGTAACCATAAAACAACCATTTAACTCATTTCTCCTCAATTTGTCAAGGTGTCAATATAATAGGTTGAGGAAATGATGGTGCTAGAAAGGTATGATCATGACTAGTAGTGAAAGTTTTCTATTTGACCATCTCTTTTTCTTCTGCTATGCATTATAATGGGATATATTTTGATAAATGTGTTGGGTTAAACATCTAAACCTCCAATTGGATGATATATTTGAGACCACCCAAAAAATGATCAATCAAATTTTCCTCAATGATGTATTCCACCTGTAAGGATAAATTCTAAAATTGATGAATATAATCCTTCATAGTTATTATTTGACAAAGTTTGGCTAACTAGATGAAGTAGTTCTCAGAGACATTATTTTGACAATGAGATAAAAAAATCAATTGTGAAAATAGACCATGTAATAGGTGCAGCATTATTTAAGTAAAAAACTAATGATACCAAATGAACTACATAGGTTCTAAATACAAAGATGTCACTATCAGCTTCAAAGAACTAGGAGTTTGGTGTAAATCAAATAATTTCTCAGTTTGGGTAATCTTAGTGAGAGGATCCTTACCATCAAACTTACGCATGCCCACTTTTGGAAACATCAATTTCACACTAGAATTGGAGTTGTTAGTGTTGAGAGGAGGAGGACCCAAATGATGAAGTGGAGGGTTATTTTACTCTAATTGAGATAAAAAGTTAGCCAATTGCATAGTGATTTGAATCAATTGAGTGTGAACCCTATTAATATCTACATGCATCCCTAAAACACTAGTTTGAACTATTAAAAAGTCATCATGCCACACTAAGCCCTTCATGTCAACCTGAAGTTGAGAAATCAATGGATCTAAAATTCTAGATTCCATGTCACCAATAAGAGTCATAAGAGTTTTTGTCCTGCTTTCCTTGCATGAGTAGGACCTGCCATATGTAAACCCTAGGAGGTTTTTATACACAAAAACATGTACTAGGATATGGTACCATAACAATTTCGTTGCCAAGACAAATCTAATGACTATCCTTGCAGACTAGGGTAAAATAATTTTGGCACCAAAAAAGTGTACCAACAGAATATACCATTGTGATTGTCTCACCGAGATGAATCCAATGACTACAAATGTGCAAAGGGATTTTTTTTTCTAGAATTTTTTTTAAAAGATTATTTTTCAAAAAAGCATTTTGAACAATACTATGATAACAAAAAAAATTAATTAATCCCATATTGTAAGTTTTTTTTTTCTCCTTCTGCTCACATAAGTTGCACCTTTCTAGATCCAAAAAATGCCATAAGAAACTTGCAAAAACCAAATATCTGATACCACTTATAATGAAATTACTTAGATGTTCAAATAAAATGATTATATATCACACAAAATAAGCAAATATGACATATCACGCAATAATAATTCATAGGAGAGTAGAATATTGGATAACATAGCAAAGCCACTTCGAAGGGGTAACTCTACAATAATTCAATAAGAGTAAAATACTTAATATGATGATCAGAGACTAACCACTACCTCTTATATATAGTCTAATTAGCCATTTTTATTCCATCATCAGACCTAACTAAGAACATAAAGAAATGTAACAAGAATATAAAAGATGTATGTAAGCCACAAGTCGGCCACACATATCCTTAGACATGTCAAAGGTTAAGGGTGTAACACTTTACCTCTTAAAGAGATATATATAATTATACTCCTAGCCAAAGGTGATGATGCTAGATGCATAGAGTCATATACATAGTGGTGGGTAGGTCCCTAATGGGCATTATTATTTTTAGTGATTATTTCCCCCTAGTGAAGTACCTAAAGTGCAGATTAGTGATGGTGGAGGTAGACATGGTGGATACACCGTATCTCCATAATCTTTGAATGAAGCTGGTTTTAGATCCACATGTGAGTATGTTATTTATAGTTGTTTTGTGTTGATAATTAAATGTGTATATAATATTTGTATCTAATTTTATATTTATAATCACTAGTTACATGTAATTACTAGTCTTCATTGATGGTAGGTCATGCTATATAGAACCTGATTAGATGTGGACCCATTCACATTATTGGGGATGGTTTTTCAGATAGATTTATATAAATTATTGGTGTGAATTCACCCTTATTTTATTGTTTTAGTTGAGGACTGGTGGCATTCCATACTATAGTCATTATGCATGATGCATTACATGTAGAGATGGATAAAAGAGACATATGACAATGGAGCATGGCTGATATAATGAAGGTTTTGATTGATCATTATTATGTTCTTCACTGAGAGTATGACCAAACACTTTATCATCCATGTTCAATAAAAGAGAGACTATAGTAATGATCTCAACCTTATGGGCCTAAATGAGATTTTAGAGTCTCCACATCTACCTATGTAAGATTTTGAGATAGGTAGTGATGATATTTCATATAAACTATGGGATATGCCCCTACTTATGATTGATGTTATTTATTTTATAAACCATTGATACAATAAACAAAAAGGGGCATATCCCCTAGTATATATGAAATATCATCACTACCTACCTAGTTGTGTTTGTGTGTGTGTGTGTGTGTGTGTGTGTGTGTGTGTGTGTGTGTGTGTGTGTGTACATATTTATGTATGCATTTATATTATTTATTTTTTATATTAGGTCTTGGAATGGAGTTTCTTTTGTAATAATTACTGATCAGAGTGCTTTAAATTTTACTATGTAAGAAACATTTAAATTTAATATATGTACTTATGATAAAGTATTTAGAAAATTAAATGTAAATTTTTGTATTTATTGATATATATGAAATCACCATATGCAATGAAGTCTAGTTGGAGATAAGAAATCTTGACTATAATGATCAGGTGGTAACTAGTATCTTTTTATTGGTTATAATATTATAATTGGTGTATTTTTAGGATTATCAAGTGTATTTGTTTGATCTGTATCTATGCGTGTTAGTTTTGGTACCTAAATATATTATGTATATATGTAAGTAGGCTCTATCAAGTTTTTTTAATGCCTTATTCACATGTCCCTCTAATGATTTATTTATCAACTAATTATTCCATGGTAGTATTAGTGTGGTAAATATCAATCATAGTAGAGGATACACTAGAGGAAAGAGACCTTTATGTGCTTATCAAAAATGTAAAGATACCTAGATCTATAAGTAGTTTAATATTTTATCTTAATGAAAAATAATAAATATCATGATGTCCATTAATACCATGGTATGTATTAAAAGGTTGTCCAACATTTTCAAATTCATGTGGTGGATGGTAGTAGTTTGGATGAAGAGTGATTAACCATTTATCTAATAAAGTATGAAACATATCATGTGGTTTAACCCTTCATTCATAAAATTGAAGGGGTTACCCATTAGTAGAGGTATAGGTTTTAACTAGAGAATGTATTATATATGTAT
>JARHVA010007676.1:292500-375000 GCA_037957365.1 Torreya grandis
GATATCCTTAAAACTAATAACATAGTATTGAATAAATTCATCCTCATTTTGAGTTAAAGCTTAAAAATGATCCAATGGTAGTTTTGGTAACTTATGCTTATGGGAATAAGATAATAATACATCTTCAAGTATTTTAAAGGTTAGTAAGGATTTTAATGTCTATATAACCGTGTGTGTGTGTGTGTGTGTGTGTGTGTGTGTGTGTGTGTGTGTGTGTGTGTGTGTGTGTGTGTGTGTGTGTGTGTGTGTGTGTGTGTGTGTGTGTGTGTGTATTCTTGAGTTAATATTTTATTAAAATATCTAAGAAACAAGCATCTATATTGAGCCGAATGGTCAAAGGAGTGAATATATTTTTTAAAGTGACTAGTAGTATCTCTTTTACCATCGAAGGAAGAAAATGTAGGCATGATAAAATAAAATGATTGGGGTGATAAAAACATATTTTATAAGGGGTTGGTCCTATGAGATATTATAATTAAAGGTATCCTCATGGTAGGAAACTTCAAAGTTAAGAATATTCATTTGAATTTGAATGTCTCTTATAATAGTCATCATAGATATAATGCCACTGTGAGGGATTGTTAAAGAGGTTGAAGAGGTGCATATAGGTTGTAATTTACCATCCATATGAAACATAGGAAAAATAGGCTCTTTACCAACATACTTTCATTATAAAATAGGATCATCATATGATTTGAAAATATTATATAAAGTAAAATCAATTGTAGATGATGAGGCAAGAGAGGTCATGATATCATTTTGGGTGTCACAAAGGGTAATTCTACTATTTTGGAAAGGTGGTAGATTATTTTTAATTTCATGACATGCAATAGGAATATGAATTATACTTTCATATTATTTACTTAATGCTAGCAATGTTTTTGAGAAAACAAATTAGACAGGGGAGAAATATAAATATGTTCTATTTTGCTTCAAATATCAACATATGAAGGAAAAATAGAAGATTCACATTCATTTTTGAACTCAAATAAATGGATAGAAAATTCAATATCAATTTCTAATTTTGATAAAATTCAATATCAATTTATAATTGTGATACACCATTGTTATATGATAAAGGAACATAATCATAACTAACTTTTACATCTTCAATTGCATTTTTTTTATTTGACTCAAGAAACTATATCATTAGGAAACCATTAGCAAATGAGATTTGATGTTTATATTGAATTGGAATAAGGGTAGATGAAAATACATCTACACTATTCTGAGTAACATTATAATTTTCATATTTCCAACCTAAAAGAATAGGGGGAGAATTTGTACATGCTTTTATGTCATTTAGATTTAGAGATAGAGAAGTAATTTCAATATTTGCTTTTGGATGAACTAAATAATAAATGGAATATTCAATTTGAATCATGATTTTGAAAATAAGGGAAAATTTTATTTTTGAATTAAGCTATTCATTGAGTAAATAATATGTAAATTCAATTATTGTTCTATATTTTGAATGATCAAGAACCTCATCATTAGAATAGTCATCACACAATGTAGGAGGGACATGAAAACAAGGTTCTTCACATTCTTATTCATTGTATTTGGAAATAGAATAATAATTATAGGGGAATAAGTATTTATGCCATCAATACCTATATATTAATCAACTTAAATATATATGGTATTTTATATATTAATTAACTTAAATAGAAATCAGATAAGAACACATCTTAAAGTATTTTAAAGCATTATAAGGATTTGGAAGTCTATAGAACCATCTTAGAGATTCCTAGGTTAAGCTTATATGAAAATATCTAAGAAAAAAGCATATACATTTCATCTAATGGTCAAAGGAGTGTATATCCTGTTCCAAGTGACTACCAAAATCTCTTTTACCATCAAAAGAAGAAAACATAGGCATAAAAAAAACATAATGATAGGGGTGATCAAAACATCTTGTGTAAGGGATTGGTCCTATATGATATTATAACTAAATGTAGCCTCATGGTAGGACACTTGAAAGTTAATAATATTCATTTGAATTTGAATGTCTCTTATAATAGTCATCAAAGATATAATGTCACTATGAGGGATTGGTAAAGAAGTTGAAGATGTGCATATTGGTTGTAATTTACCATCCATAAGAAAGATAGGAAAAATAGTCTCTTTACTAACATTCTTTCATTCTAAAATAAGATCATAATATGATTTGAAAATATTATGTAAAGTAAAATCCATCATACATGATGAGGCAAGAGAGGTCATTATATCATTTTGGGTGTCATGAAGGGTAATTCTACTATTTTGGAAAGATGTTAGATTATTTTTAGTTTCATGACAGGCAACAGGAATATGAATTATGCCTTCATGTTATTTTTTTAATGTTAGCAAATGTTTTTTATAAAAAAATTAGAAAGGAGAGAAATATAAATATTTTCCATTTTGCTTGAAATATCAACATATGAAGGAAAAATGGATTATTCTCTTTCATTTTTAAATTAAAATAAATGGATAAAAGATGAAATATCAATTTATAATTTTTATACACCATTGTTAAATGATTAAGGAAGATAATTATAACTAACATTTGCATCTTTAATTACTTGTTTTCTATTTGACTTAGGAAACCATTAGTAAATGAGCTTTGATGTTTATATTGAATTAGAATAAGCGTATATGAAAATACATGTACACCATTTTGAGTAATATTATAATTTTCATATTTCAAACCTAAAAGAATAGGGGGATAATTATTACATTCATTTATGTCATTTAGATCTAGACATGGAGAAGTAATTTCACTAGTTGTTTACGCCCAAAATAGATAAGAAATGGAATATTCAATTTGATTCATGATTTTATGATTTTGAAAATAAGGGAAATTTTTATTTTTTTAATATGCTAATAATTGACTAAATAATATTTAAATTTAATTATTTTTTCTTAATTTGAATGATCAAGAAAATCATCATTAGAATAGTCATCACATAATGTAGGAGGGAAATGAAAAAAAGGTTCTTCACATCCCTGTTTGAAGTATTTGGAAACACAATAATAATCATAGGGGGATAAGTATTTATACCATTAATACCAACATATTAATCAATTTAACTATATAAGGTATTCTATATGTATATTCCTTTCCCATCTGTAAAATGTTTACCATTTTTCCTTAGTATGTATTTCTAGTGTTAAAGAATATATTTGAGGTGGATCATGAACCATATTTTTTTTGTGTTCTATTTTGTTAAAATAGGTTGTAACATGTTTGCCTTTAGGTGAAATAGTAGGTGATTCAATATTAGTATTTATTAATGGACATGAATACTTATACACAGCTTAATATAATGTATCAAAAGAAGTAAAGGGATTTGCAATGCTCTTTCTCAAAGTGGAGAGAGAATATGCTTAATAAATATTAATTGTACTTCTAAATATGATGGGGTGTATTTTAATGAATATAAGATATACTCAAAATTAATAACATAGTATTAAATATAGTTATCCTCATTTTAGGTTAAATCTTACAAATGATCCAATGGTAGCTTTCGTAGCTTATGCTTATGGAAATTAGATAAGAATACATCTTCGAGTATTTTAAATGTTTGTAAAGATTTGGAAGCCTATAGAGACATTATATAGATTCATAAATTAATCTTGTATGAAAATAGCTAAGAAAAAAGCATCTATATATAGCCTAATGGTCAAAGGAGTGTATATATTATTTCATGTGATTAGCAAAATTTCTTTTACTGTCAAAGGAAAAGATCATAGGCATGACAAAAATAGAATGATAGGGGTGATCAAAACATTTTATGTAACGGGTTAGTCCTATAGGATAGTATAATTAAAGGTAGCCTCATGTTAGTACACTTTAAATTTAAGATTATTTATTTGAATTTGAATGTCTCCTGTAATAGTCATCATATAATAATGTCACTATGAGGGATTGGTAAGGAGGTTGTAGAGGTGTGTATAGGTTGTAATTTACCATCTATATGAAACATAGGAGTAATAGGCTATTGACGAAAATCATTTAATTATAAAATAGAATCATAATATGATTTGAAAATACTATGTAAAGTAAAATCCATTGTATATGATGAGGAAAGAGAGGTCATGATATCATTTTGGGTGTCCCAAAGGGTAATTCCACTATTTTGGAAAGGTGTTATACTATTTTTAGTTTAATGACATACAATAGCAATATGAATTATACATTCAAATTATTTATTTAATGTTATCACATTTTTTTGAGAAAAAAGTTAAAAAGGGGGGAAATATAAATATGTTCTATTTGATTGAAATATTAACATATGAAGTAAAAATGGAAGATTCATTTTCATTTTTGAATTCAAATAAATGGATAGAAGATGAAATATAAAATTATAATTTTGATACACCATTTTTATATGATAAGGGAACATAATTATAACTAACATTTTCATATTTAATTGTGTATTTCTACTTGACCTAGGAAATTATTTCATTAGGAAACCATTAGTAAATGAGCTTTGATGTTTATCTTGAATTCAAATAAGGGTAGATGAAAATGCACCTACACTATTTTAATTAACATTATAATTTTCATATTTACAACTTCAAATAATAGGTGGCGAATTAGTACATGCATTTATGTCATTTAGATCTAGAGATAGAGAAGTAATTTCACTATTTATATTTGCACCAACTAAATAAAAATGGAATATTCAATTTGAATCATGATTTTGAAAATAAAGGAAAATTTTATTTTTGTAATGAGATAATAATTTGATAAATAATATTTAAATTTAATTATTATTTAATATTTTTAATGATTAATAACCTCATCATTGGAATAGTCATCACACAATGCAGAAGGGAAATGAAAACAAGGTTCTTCACATTCCTATTCAATGTATTTGGAAACACAATCCTAATCATATGGGAACAAGTATATATGTCATCAATACCAACATATTAATCAATTTAAATATAAAATCTATTCTATATGTATATTCCTTTCCCATCTATAAAATGTTTACCACTTTTCCTTAGTATGCATTTTTAGTTTTAAAGAATGTATTTGAGTTGGATCATGACCCTTATTTGTTTTGTGTTCTAGTTTGTTGAAATATTTTGTAACATGTTTGCCTTTAGGTGAAGTACTAGGTGACTCAAGATTGTTATTTATTAATGCACATGAATATTTATGCACATCTTAATATAAAGTATCAAAAGAAGTAAAGGGTTTTTGTAATGTTTTTTTCTCAAAGTCGAGAAAGAATACCGATACTAAATATGAATAGTACTTATACATCCAATTGGGTGTAGTTAAATGAATATAAGATATTATTAAAACTAATAACATATTATTGAATAGATTCATCTTCATTTTGAGTTAAAGATTACAAATGATCCAATGGTAGCTTTGGTGACTTATGCTTATGGAAATTAGATAAGAATACGTCTTAAAGTATTTTAAAGGTTAGTAAGGATTTGGGGGTCTATAGAACCATCATAGAGATTCCTAAGTTAAGATTGTATGAAAATATCTAAGAAACAAGAATTTATATTTATCCGAATTGTCAAAGGATTGTATATATTATTTCAAGTGACTAGAAAAATCTCTTTAACCATAAAAGGAAGAATCTATATTTATCTGAATGGTCAAATGAGGGTATATATTGTTTCAAGTGACTATCAAAATCTCTTTAACCATCAAAGGAAGAAAACATAGGCATGACAAAAATATAATGATAGGAGTGATAAAAACATCTTGTGTAAGGGGTTTCTCCTATAGGATATTGTAATTAAAGGTAGCATCATTGTAGGACACTTGAAAGTTAAAAATATTCATTTGAATTTGAATGTCTCCTATAATAGTTATCATAGATATAATGTCACTATCAGGGATTTGTAAATAGGTTGAAGATGTATGTATAGGTTGTAATTTACCATCCATATGAAATGTGGGAATAATAGGCTCTATGCCAAAATAATTTAATTCTAAAATACGACCATCATATGATTTGATGTAAATTAGAATCCATTCTACATGATGAGGCAAGAGAGGTCATGTTATCATTTTGGTTGTTACAAAGTTTAATTCCACTATTTTTGAAAGGTATTAGACCATTTTTAGCTTCATGAAATACAATAGGGATATGAATTATTAACTCATGTTATTAATTTAATGTTATCAAATGTTTCTTAAAAAAAATTACAGAAGGGATAAATATAAGCATGTTTTATTTTGCTTGAAATATCAACATATGAAGGAAAAATGGAAGTTTCACTTCATTTTTTAATTTAGATAAATTGATACAATATGAAATATCAATTTCTAATTTTTATACATAACTTTTATATGAAAAAGGAACATAATCATAAATAAAAATTTCATATTTAATTGCATTATTTCTACTTGACTTAAGAAATTATTTCATTAGGAAGTCATTAGTAATCAGGGTTTGATTTTTATCTTGAAGTATAATAAGGGTAGAATAAAATACATCTACACTATTTTGAGTAACATTGTAATTTTCATATTTCCAACCTAAAATAATAGCGAGAGAATTAGTTCATGCATTTATGTCATTTAGATCTAGAGATAAAGAAGTAATTTCACTATTTCCATTTGCATGAACTAAATAAGGAATGGACTATTCAATTTGAATAATGATTTTATGATTTTGAAAATAATGAAAAATTAATTATTGTAATAAGCTAATAATTAAATAAATAATATGTAAATTCAACTATTGTTTCATATTTTTAATGATCATGAACCTCATCATTAGAATAGTCAGCGCACAATGTAGGAGAGAAATGAAAATAAGGTTCTTCACATTCATATTAAAAATGTGTGGAAACATAATCATATGGGGAATAAGTATTTATTCCATTAATATAAACATATTAATCAATTTAACTATAGAAGGTATTACATATGTATATTCCTTTCCACTATGTAAAATGTTTACCATTTTTCCTTAGTATGTATTTCTAGTTTTAAATAATATATTTGAGGTGGATCATGGCTGTTGTTTATTTTGTGTTCTACTTTGTTGAAATAGTTTGTAACATATTTTAATTTAGGTGAAGTATTAGGTGATTCATTATTGGTATTTATTAATTCACATGAATATTTATGCACATATTAATATAAATTATCAAAAGAAGTAAATGGCTTTTGAAATGCTCTTTCTCAAAGTGGAGAAAGAATCGCCCTACTAAATATGAATTGTACTTATAAATATAATGGGTTGTGGTTCAATTAATATAATATATCCTTAAAACTAATAACATAGTATTGAATATATTCAGCCTCATTTTGAGTCAAAGCTTACAAATGATCCAATGGTAGCTTTGATAACTTATGCTTATGTTAAATCATATGAGAATACATCTTCAATTATTTTAAAGTTTAGTAAAGATTTGGAAGTCTATAGAATGATTATAAAGATTCTTGAGTTAAGATTCTATGAAATATCAAAGAAATAATCATGAATATTTATCCAAATGGTCAAGGGAGTGTATATAATATTTCAATGACTAACATAATCTCTTTTACCATCGAAGAAAGAAAACATAGGCATGACAAAAATATAATGATAGGGGTGATCAGATCATCTTGTATAAGGGATTAGTCCTCTAGGATATTTTAATTAAAGGTAGCCTCATGGTAGGACACTTGAAATTTAAGAATATTCATTTGAATTTTAATGTCTCTTATAATAGTCATCATAGATATAATGTCACTACGAGGGATTGATAAATAGATTCAAGTGGTGCATATAGGTTACAATTTACCATCCATATAAAAAATAGGAATAATAGGCTCCTTATGAACATAATTTCATTCTAATATAGGATGATCATTTGATTTTAAAATATTATGTAAAGTAAAATACATTATACATGATGAGGCAAGAGAGGTCATGATATCATTTTGGGTGTCATGAAGGGTAATTCCACTATTTAATAAAGGTGTTAGACTAATTTTAGTTTCAAGACATATAATAGGAATATAAATTATGCCTTTATGTTATTTATTTAATATTATCACATGTTTTTGAGAAAAAAAAATTAAAAAGGGAGAAATATAAGTATGTTTTATTTTGCTTGAAATATCAACATATGAAGGAAAAATGGAAGTTTCACTTTCATTTTTCAATTTAGATAAATGAATAGAAGAAGAAATATAAATTTATAATTTTTTAAATAATTATTATATGAGAAAGGAACATAAGCATAAATAACACTAACATCTTTAATTGCATTAGTTATACTTGACTTAAGAAATTATTTCATTAAGAAACCATTAGTAAACCAACTTTGATGTTTATTTTGAATTGGCATAAGGGTAGAAGAAAATGCATATACACTATTTTGAGTAACATTATAATTTTCATATTTATAGTCTAAAATAATATGGGGATAATTATTGCATGCATTTATGTTGTTTAGATCTATAGATAGAGAAGTAATTTCACTATTTGTATTTGCATGAACTAAATAAGGAATGGACTATTCAATTTGAATAATGTTTTTATGATTTTCAAAATAAGAAAAAAATAATTATTTGTAATAGGATAATAATTTAATAAATACAATGTAAATTCAAGTATTTTTTCATATTTTGAATTATAAATAACCTTGTTATTAGAATAGTCAACATATAATGTAGGTGGTAAATGAAAACAAGGTTCTTCATATTCCTCTTTAAGATCTGTGGAAACACAATCATAATCATAGGAGGATTAAGGATTTATGCCATAAATGCCAATATATTAATCAATATTTATATTTATATTATTGGTAATTTCATTATTTTAATTGTAATAAGTTTCTACAAAGGAAGACTATGTATTACAATGTTGCTTAGCCATAATATCCTCATAATAACTATTTTGATAATCAAAATGTTTTAAAAACATATATAATGGATGAGGTTTATTATGAATATCAATAAAATCATTCATGCTGAATTATCTAAGTTCAAACACAACCAAAAATAAAAATAATACAAGTGCTAGTGGAAAAATAAAAATACGCATTCCTTAAGCTATGCCCATGAAAATAAATTTAGGGCTTGAAAATAAATACAATAATATGAAAGTAAATTTTTTTTGAAGGAAAAAATATAGTTAAATTTAGGTCTTGGTTAAAATATAGAGGATGGGTTCATGAAAATATTTTATTTAAAATGGGTATATAACATAAACAAACATAAAATAAAACATTTGAATGTAACAAAGTAATGTTTATATTTCAGCCATATATGACTATTTATTAGAAATTAACCTATTTAAGCATCTATAATAAATACAAATAATATTGTACAACCAATGGGTAAAGATAGCATATTTTTTCTATTTTCTATTTTTAACTATAAAAGTAACTTGGATTCATCCCAAACCAATGAATAAGCTATGTGTTCTATTCATTCTACATTCTAACTAGTCCTGCTTCCTAAACATTGTTGTCATCTCAGGACACTACTATTGAAGTAGATGTCTAAAATATAATGCATGTGTCCAGGCATACATATGCACTAAAATTGATACAAAATTATCCTAGACTTGAAATGGTACCTATAACTCTAATTTATCCTTTTAAAAAGGTATAATTATGCAGGCAATACATTCAATGAGTAAAATCCCCAGTTCTTTTTCCTTTGACATGTTGTAACTCAAAAAAAAAATGGTTTATAATGTGAGTTGAGTTGATCCTACTAACTCAGTTATTACTAAGTGCTTCCTACATATCCATAGACTACAAAGAAGGATTCAAAAATACATGTAGTTTTCTGTCCTAGGTATGTGCATGTAGCGGTAATTATAAAACTATATTTTCTTTATTGTATTGGAACTCTTGGTTTAATAAATGGAAATGCGAATTCAATTTTAATTCAAACTTTAAACTTAAAAAAAACATTATATAATGAAATTTAATATCATTTTAATAAGATAAATTACATGCTAAATGATAATCATATTTGGTTCAATAAACTATACCATAGCTTTATATATAATGAAGCCTTTTATTTTAAATTAGAACCTAGAGGCACATGAAATTTGACAATAGAATAAACATATAGGGCTTAACAAATGGACATAAGATAAAAATTATGTAATTTAATCAAAATATAAGGGTGGACACTAATGTAGAATCTATTGCTTGAAGAAACTAGTTGTGTCAATAGGATAAAAGTACATATAAGTGATCAGAACACATGCAAGGATACATGAAGTACACTAGAAAAAGGTATACTAGTTAAAAAAAAGATATGAATGATCAAATATAATCAATGAAAATAACATGAATTGAAAGGGTCCACATGAAACTATGTCATTAGATGCCTAATTATATGTCAAAATATCTATAACTTCAAAGCTATGGAGAAACTACTACAAAATTGTGCAGATACCAAATATGGGAACATATCATTATCTAACCATATATGTAACTATAGATAGTATATTTTGGGATTTTTGTTTCTAATAAATTCATGATTTAGTATACTCATGATGTGCCCAAACATGGGTAAAACCATGTAATGTTTGACAACCATTGATTTTTGATATATGCACAATCATAGAGAGACACTCAAATATGTGCCATAGAGGATCCCACAAAACTATTTATCTCTATCATGAGATGGGTAAATTTGAATTATTATTATATAAATTATCATGTTTGAAGTTTTTAATGGGTTATGTGAGTGTGTAGGTGATGGATTTTGAATGGTAAAATATGGGACAAGGTGGATTCAGGATTGGACCCAATGACCAATGTTATTTGTATTTATGCATCACTTATCACCTTATTATATTTTTACCTAAATTTATAATCAAAGGTTAATGGGTCACCTAATGTATTAATTTAATACATAAAACCTAGTTATCCTTGTATGAATCTATGACCCATTCCAAGGACCTTGGATTTTTAAGGTTAAGTAAAAACTCCCAAAAATATATTTTAGGTGTCCAAAGTGGACAAAGTTAGATTACGTGCCATGGTGACTCTCTAGGATGCCCTCTAGCCATGTCTAAAGCCTTTTCGATAGATTTAGAATCAGTGGGGTTCATGGCATAACAGAGACACTTAAGAATGACCTATAGATCATGTGACATCAATACATAAGTTGGAAAGTGTTTTTGTGTTCCTTTTTTTTCTCAATTAAGTGTTAAATGGGTGAATAGGTCTCCATGAGACCTATAAGAGGTACAAGGGCCTAATTTAAAGGTGTTGTTGTTTAAGGGTGACCCATAGATGCTATGATCAACCTATGAAGATTTTTTTTAGCTGTGTATTTATTTGAGATAATATTTACGGGTTAATACATGTCTAATGGTTGACCAAGGTGTTGATAATCATGAATGATCTATAAATATTGAACCCAAAGATTATGGTTTCTAAATTTGAGAGAGGCTTATATGAGTGGAGTATTCATTGATGTGAATAAGAGAAGAGAGGTAGTGTGCCTAGGGGATGGATTGATGAGTAGAGCATAGTTCATATTTTGTGATGTTAGAAGAGTGTTCTTATAGGTCGAGGATGAGCAATGGATAGATGATATCTGTGTGAAGAGCAGAGTGTGTGTGCAGAGTTGAAGAGTGTTGATATACATTGTATCTACATCAGATTGGTAAGCAATAAGTGTTCATAATATGTTATTTTCATATGTATTATTTTGGTTTCTCAACATCTAGGGGTTGCAGCCTCCTTGTAAGGTAACTTGCTAAAGGTCTAGTTATTGTGGCAGCTCAGCTAGATAGGTGTAGTAACTCCTTATGGAATTGAAGTCTCACTAAAATAAGGGATGGTAGTTCTTTGATCAGTTTTATATGGTCTAATTTTTTTTTATTATTATAGGATAATATTCCAATTATAGGTTCTAGTGGGTTTTCTCCCCCAAGAGGGTTTTCCACATATGTCATGTGTTATGTGCTTGATCTTGCATTGTCTATCTTGTTCATTGATATGAATGATGTGTATGATTCATGAATGGTTTTGCTAATTTATTAAAAGTTTTTAAAGGTTTTAAATTGAATTTGGGTTATCTAGGCCCATTGATTCAATCCCCTCTCAATGGTTGTACCTATAACAATTGGTACTATTGACAAAATTTGACCCTTCAAGTCAAATGTGGACCCCTATAGGACAAAAATGATCTTTAAGGGATTATATGGGGTCTAATATTTTTTTTGGGGTATATCATAGGTCATTTTATGTTATTGCATGTTATATTAGCCTTGGTCATTAGTCATTTTAATCCTTATATCTTTTAAAGTCATTTTAAGGGTCATAAATGCAAGTGGCATGGTTTTAAAGGTGTCCAAGTGTCCTAAGTTCATTTAAAATGTCAAAAAAGTCATATTACATATCAATAATTTTACACCAATTTAATCTTATAGGTTATCTAACTAAAGATAAAGAAACCAATTGAAAAAATGGAGTTTGTTTGTTGTACAGCCCATGATGGAAGGTGATACATGGGAGTAGGTCATGGAATGTGTCTTCGTATTTTTCAAAATAAATTCTATGTTTTAGATTCTTTCAAAGTTCCATTTTATATATATATAACTTTCTACTCCTTTGCCCTTTTAAACACACAAAAGTGGTTAGAAGGTTGTGCTTGGTATGGTCAGTATAAGGGGTTCTAGGTCAAATGTTTTTGGGAGATGGTATTACAGTCAGGAAGATTCATTTTAATAATAACATTTTGAATATTGGTCAATCATATTTTATGAACCATCTCTAACAACTTGACTATGCATTTCTGCTCACTGTTTCCTACACCCTATAGGTTTTGTTCCATTTTAGATAAGCCTGTACAATCTAATTGGTGATGTTGAATCCAATTTTTTTTTCCTATATTATTAAATTATATTCATTTTTGGTTTCATGTTTTATGGTGTTCTGATGGGAATGTTGTCTCATGTTGTAGGAAGGTGTCACCATTGTGTAGCTTTAGTCAAGTTCTTCCTTGTTGCAAAATGTTGGTCTTCTACAAAAGTCTCATAGCACTGAGATGTGATGTTTGCCATGTCTCAAGTCCATAATATCACCTCATTTCATTCTTAGTTTCTTCACACCATGTTTTGAGGAACTATTCAGTCTTGCCTTTCTCACAGTCAGCTCCTTGCTCATTCTTATTTATAGTCATAGGGAATCGCATGTGTAGACTTGTTTAGCATGATTCATGGAAGTGTAACAAATATCTCATGATATTGAACATGTTTTCATATCAATAACATCAATTAATAACCTCTGCTTGGAGTAATAAGGGATTGTGGAAGCCAGTCAACATAGTCATTCACAACCTTCTACCATTATACTCATCTACATGAGCCTCTTGAGATGAATTCATGGTGGAATGAGATTTTTTATAAGTGGATCAATACTTTAGAGTGATAATATTTTATTTGACAATAGAATGGAATGGAGAAGAATAAGTTAATAATATTACATGAAAATGAAAAAATTAATGGAAATACCTTGTAAAATGTATCCAAGTAAGACCTGCACTATCACCTTAAAGAATTTAAACAAAATTTTAATAAAAATTGTGTTGAAATTATGTGAAAATTTGTGGAAATAAAATGTTCTAGAATTCTATTAATTCTAGGTTTAAGATGTGTAAAATGTGTGTAAAACCTTATCGAATTAGACTTGTAGTAGTGATAATACAAGGGTCTTTAGAGGAACATATAAAATTACAATTTATTTATGATTAATGTATAGGGGAAATTACAATTTACTTATGCCACCTATTTTACTTTTGATTGATTTTATGGTGGGTTAAATCATGTTGACTATATTTAATAACAATATTCATTGAACTTGTAATATTTATTTAGTATGTATTTATATAATTATCCTTAAATGTATAATCGGGGCACTGCATATGTTGGAAAATATTGTGTCTCTAAGGATTCCCATTTCATCTTAGGGGTTGATGAGGGTATTAGTCTCATGATGATGTCATATGGTTGAGAGGTGAGATTTTCCCCTATTTACCTAATTGACGTGTTTTTGTGCTATAAATAAGAAGTTTTTTTGGAAGTCTCAATTTTTGATATTTTTGAAAAAAGGAAAAACCTATTGCTATGTTAGAAAATAAGAGATTGTATTAATCTTGCAATAAAAATCAATATTTTATTATATGCATTTATTATTTTGTTTCATAAAAATAAGAAATGATGACAAAAAAGTGATTTTATATTGTTAATATTAATGTCTTGTGCAAGCTTAAAGATATGTTTTATTAAATATTTACAAAACTTTCCTTGAGATGTTTTATTTAGTTTATTCTGAAATCTATGAAAAGCAATTGTTTATTATGAACTATTTATATTTGGTGATTCTCTTTTGAATATAAATCTTTATTTAATTGATTCAATAAAGATATCCTCTTGTAATGTATCCAATTAAATAATTAATTATGTGATTTTTTAGGAGTTTTTGAACATGATTAAAAAATTACTCTTTATTATAAACAATTGATTGTATTTGTGTGTGTTTTAAGTACTTATATATCAATGTGTTATGAGTGTTCTGCAATATTAATTTTTAACAATTTTAATATTATTAATACCTAATAAAATATATATAGTTTTATAATACAATTAGCTATATAGTTGTATATTAATAATAATATAAATATGTATCTTATTGGTTATAATGAAGTTTTTTAATATAAAAATATGTATCTAATTAATTGCATGGATTATTTTTTTGAATTTTAAGTGCATACAAATACTATTAAGTTCTATGTCTACAAAATGAAACTATCATTATTTTTTCTTTTTATTCTAATTTGAGTAAGAAATTTTACCTAGAGCATGGTCTTCCATTGTTATTATTATTAAATAAATTCAACTATAATCAATCCTATAAATGTATGGCATTATTTCTATTACTTGGAATTTGGACCCATGCACCATTTTTTGAAGAAAATAATCCATATGTTTTTATGGAATTATTTATAATATGAAACCTTATTGATAATTGCAAGTTCAATATAATTTTTTGTCCTCATGAGGAGATCATGTATGTTAAATTAAATCATTAAATGTATTGATCAAAAGGAAAAAAAAAAAAAAAACATTTGATTCTTTCTTTTTTAATACAAAATATTGATTTTATTTCAAACAAATTTATTATTGTATATTTTATTTATTTATAATTTCAAAAAATTATTTTTTTATAGCTATAATAGCTTTATAATTTTTTTTTTAATATTTTATTAGGTATTATTTTTTCCATCATTGAAGTTGAATATATATTTTTCAATATAATATTTTTTCATAGTGTTTTGATGTTGGACATAATAATTAATTAATTAAAATTTAATTAATTATTTCTTTTTTTAAAAACCACTTGTTGACTAAAATAAATTAATTACTTGATGGAATTTCATTTATTTGGAAGAAAAAAATAACAATTATCATTATTGTTTTTTAAATATTGGAATGCATTTTTATTTTTATATATAGTTTTAAATATTTTAACTATCACATTATTATTATTTTTGATGATTCACACTTTACACAGTGATCTTTAGCTAAGAACCAAAGATTGATGGGTATCTATTCCACTAAAGTCACTCGAGACACAATCCTAGCCTCATCCCTTTTTACATGTCAGGTTTTTTTAGTAGCAAGAATTGATCCCTCATGGGCTCTTTGTGAGCCATGCAACTTCACCAGTTAAACCAAAAGTGAAAAAATAATTCAAGAATTACAATTAAATTTTGATGACAAAATTGATGCATAATTTATTTGTTTATATTTTTTGAAATGGTCTAATTATATACAATTTATTGACGTTCATATGAACAATTATGTTAGTTATTATGGGTTTTATTAATGATTGAGTTTTTTTTATATTATCTAACATAGATAAATTTCATTAAATATGATAATGTATAATATAATTTTTATGCAAATTAATTTAAGTAATTAGAAATTCTAAAACAATTATTTTGTTTGAAATTAAATATATAGTTATTTGTACTACTTTATCCACCATAGATTGAAATGTCTTATTTGAAAAAACCAACAATTTATGTGAGATAAAATATATTGTAAATTTATTGTACTTGGGAAATAAATATTGTTTGTTGCATATTAAATATAGGAAAACATGAAACACGTGCAACAAATAATAATAAAAAATATGGCATAACACTAAAAAAACAGATGTTATGAGAGATTACAAATTCATATAGTCATATTTTTTCATTCACATTTTACATTGTGGGCATCCAAGGCTTCGACATCCAGAGACAAAACTGATGATTAAATCTTAGTTAAAGTTTTTGAAAGCACATGTTATATATATTTTAAAATTTACTGTTTTTGTCCATTTATATATATGATTCAATCTTGCTTATGAGAATGTCAATCATGCTCAACAATATGAAACTAGGTTTAAATTTTGAAATAAGATATCATTTTTTTAACCCTAAAAATAAAATACTTTTGTGAGCATGCAACAAATTTTTTGAGAGGAAATAATTTTTTTTAAAATTAAATGGGAAAAATAAATATTGCTTATCATTTTTGTGAATATATAAAGCATATTTTCAATAAATTATTTTATTTATTTTACAAATTAATAAATAAAAATTATAAAGATTATATACTTAATTCGTTATAAATAGTGGTAATGATGTATTGAACTAATTATATACTTGCTTGGAGATTTTTTAAATTATTTTTTATTCTCCTTATTAATGATGGTCTCGCTGATATTTCTTATAGTTTTTTTTCTTTTTATATTGTTTAATTACTCTAAAAAATAGAGTCCTTTATTTTAAATTTATTTTTTATGGATATAAATTTATGTTTTGTAGTGTGTTAGTTATAGCATTTATATCATGGTGATAAGCATTAATATTATAATGATAGTTAATAAAAATTTTATTTCTTCTTTGTTTAAAAGCGGCATGTATACAAAACATTTATTTCAAATATTAGAGATACTTCCTATTAGCTCACTTCTAATCACATACATATGTAATGAAATTGAAAATTATCATGGTAAATAAATTAATAGGCACAATAATTTTGAAGCAATAATCTATATTGATATATTGATTTGTATTGCATGAAAAAAATAATTATAGAAATATACATAAATAGAACTCAACTTAGAATTGGAGTTGACATGCAAAATTTGAAACTCTAAGAAATAAAAAAAGCCTAGCTTGTGTTTTTAGCATCTTCTATTTTTAGTAAGTTTTGCATGCAAGCATGCATAACCCTAAAAATATCCAAAAAAATTCTAAATGCTAAAATTAACTTATAAAATGAATTTAAATTTAACTTCATATCATATTACAAAAAATATAATTTGAAAAAATAAAAAAATCCTTAAAAAATTCTAAAATGCATTTTCAGACCCTTATCTGGTCACATATGGTCTCTTAAAAATATGAAAAATGTCCATAACAAGATAGGGTAGGTTATGGATACATTTAAAATTTTGTGGTGGTTGTTTTTGGCATGAAGGAGAGCTCAGAATAATAAATGAATCAAAACATATGGCATTCAAAAGTTTGGACTCATTTCCCACATCATTTTTCTCTAGTTAAAAATAACTTAGCTCCTACGAGTTGTTCTGATTATACATGCCATTTGTTTGTATTAATATTATTCATCTCCAATTCTTAAATACAATTTTTTTTTTTTTAAAATTATTTACAATGTACCAAACATCTATTATAAATTTATTGCCTTGTGTTTATTATCTTCTTATCCAAAACCTGTACTAGCTTTTTTATTCTTCTATGGTACCTGTTGCTACTAATTTACTTATTCATATTCTTCCCCTTCACCATATTTTTCATATAAATCATATGAATATGAAACATTAAATAATAGATAGATATCCAAACTCTATGATAAACATACCTTAGAAGTGTTGTCATTGATTTTATTAACAATTCTATATGGTCCAATTTTATTTTACTTTAATTGTTTTTATGTGTCTTTAAAGAATATTTCATTACTTGAATAAACCATCACAAAATCTCCTTATTCAAACACCTTAGAGCTTATTATGACATATGTTATATATTTATTACTTTCCTACAATTTTCTTCTTACTTTCTCTTGTAACTATTGTATATGCTCTACAAATGTTCCTGCATCATCACTAATTCATTCTACAATTTGTAGTTGTATCAAATATAGAAAACCTATAGGATTTTCCTCATAAAAATATGAAATTTTGATTTTAATAGTGATATATTCACTAAAGTATTATATGCAAACTCATTTTATGGTAAATCCAAGTCTCATTTCTTAGGTTTCTTTCCGACTATGCATCTCAACAATTTTTTGAATCTCATGTTTACAATTTTCATATGTCCATATATTTGTGGTTGGCATGAACTACTGAATTTTATCTTAGTTCCCATTTTTTCCCATAAATTAATCCAAAAAATGACTTATAAATTTTATGTCCCTAAATGGCTTAGTGGTTTCCGGAATACTATGTAATCTCACATCCTAAAAAATAGTATTACAACTTTAGTGGCATCATTGGTTTTCTTACATGAAAAAAATGAAACATCTTAGAAAACCTATTTAAAACAATACAAATTGAATCATTACCCCTCTGTGTGTTTAATAATCCCAACACAAAATCCATACTCAAATATGTCCATATTACTCTTAGAACTAGTAATGCAATGAACAGACTTATATTATGTGTATGTCATTTAGCCACCTAACATATCCTACACCTTGAAATATATATTATCGCATCTCTCTTCATATTGTTAAAAAAATACTTATCCTCCACTAAATATATTGTCTTCATCTTATGAAAATGTTTAGCTAATCATCAAGTGAAATTATCTTATAATATTATCTCCTAGAAACCTAACTGAAATAAATAATTGTTTCCCTTTGAAAAGGTAACCATCATGTATAAGATATTCATAATTAATATTACATGTTTTACTTCTTAATGGATTTCTTCATTACTCAATTATATTTCTAAAATCTGGATAAGTATCATATAATTCCTTAACAAATTCAAATGTAACTATTTCACTCACCATAATAGTTAACAATGACACTCTGATGCTCAAAGCATCATCTACCTAATTTTACTTTCCTAATTTATTATTCAACACAAAAGTATAAACCTACAAGAAAGATACCCACTTTGCATGTCTACTATTTAAATTATTTTGAGTGTTCACATACTTCAAATCCTCATTATTAATAAATAAAATAAATTCCTTAGGCAATAGGTAATTCATATAATGTATTAATGCTTTTAAAATGACATAAAATTCAACATCATACATAGAATAATTTGTTCTTACCTCATTCACTTTTTCACTAAGATATGTTATTGGTTTTCCTTGTTGACTCAATAAAGCACCAATTCCCATAAATGAATCATCACAATCAACCTCAAACACTTTGCTAAAATATGGTAATGCTAAAATAGGCTTTTATTTAATATTATTCTTTAACAACTCAAAGCTTTTTGTTGTTGATCTTCTTTATGCAAATTTATTTTGTGTCATACAATTTGATATTAATGAAACAAAACTATTAAATTTCATAGTCAAATTTATATAAAAAGTTACTAAACCATGCAAACTTATTATTTCTATGATGTTCCTTGGAATAGGCCACTCAATAACTATCTTTAATTTTTATTCATTCATTTTTATACTATCTACCGAAACTATAAATCCCAAAAATACTAAACTATTTTGCATAATCCTACACTTCTTCAAATTTTCATAAAGATTCTATTTTCTTAATTGTTCTAATACCATTATCAAATTCCTTAATTTCTCCTATTTATTTTTACTGAATATCAAACATCATCAAAATAAACCACCAAAAACATACCAATGTAATCTCGTACTACTATGTTTATCACCCTTATAAAAGTGTTGGGTACATTAGATAATCCAAATGGCATCACCATCATTTTGTATAAAGAATCTATAGTCTTGAATGTTATTTTCCATTCATCTCCTTCATTATTTTGAATCTAACAGTAACTACTCGTTATATCAATCTTGGTAAAATATTTTACTCCTACATGAACATCTATCATATCACCTAAATGAGGTATCAAAAATATATACATAATTGTAATTTTATTGATTGCTCTACTATCCACACACATCCTCCACCCTTCATATTTATTTAGATTTATAAATGTTGGTTTTTCACATGGACTCATGCTCTCCCTTACTACACCCTTCCACAAAAATTTATTAACCTATTTTTTCAATTTTGCATGTTCTATTGGACTAATCCTATAAGATGCTTGATTGAGTAGATATGGTCCTAGAATAAAATTAATATGATGATAAATATATCTCTTTAATGGTAAACCATTTATAAACTCATCAGGTATAATGTTTACATATTATTTTAGGACCATTACTACTTCGAATCATAATTGCACCCATTTTATGTCCTCTTTATTCACTATTAATGCATAACATCAACCATCCATCTTCATGTACGTGATAAATTATTTTGTGGATAACATGCTTTAATCCTAAACATCTTAATTAAGAGGTAACAAAACTAACTTCATACCACCTTTATATAAATTATATGTGTTCTTTGCTCCATCATGAATTGATTTTCTATCAAACTGTCATGGCCTTCCCAATAACACATGGCATACATCCACGGGTATAACATCACACCATATTTAATCCTTGTAATTTTTTCATATTAAAAACTTGATTAAATTTTTTTAATGTATAATAGCTTTATTCCCTTTCTTAAATTGTGAAATTTGAAAAGGATTAGGATGATTTTCACACTCCAAACTTGGTTTCTCAATCTTGTCCTTATAAATCATATTTTCATAACTACCACCATCTATGATTACTTTACATATCTTACCTCCTAAAGTGCACCTTGTTAAAAAAATATTTATTTACAACAATGCATCAACAATTTATTTATTCTTCACATGTTCCTTCCTTAGAATAATCATTGTTATTCTCATCATGAGATTTTATCCAATATCTACTAATGCAACTTTAGTATTTTGATCTTCTGTCTCATCCTTAACTTAATTCACTCTTGGGAAATTCTATTTCTTCCTTTATTGATCCTGGTAGTGTGAAAACTCAAACTCTCAATGTCTTTAAAATCTAGATCTATAACAAACATAATATCTTCATCGATTTGGAAACCACCATTTACTACCACCATATCCTCGTTCTCTCTAAAATCCTCTTCCTATTTTCTAGTATTGAAATCCTTTTCTATTATATTCTTATCTTTATACACCACGTGATGATATCCTCTAGTGGTATTAAACCCATCTCTATTTGTATTGAATCCACCTCATGCCATTATTGGAGGGGATTGTCCTCTTATTGGCACACTAGATTTTCTTCTAAAATTATGTTTATTTTTATCTTCTATCTTCAAAGATAATTGATAATCCTCCTCTATGAAAAGTATTCTATGCATGCTTAATTCATCTTCAATAAAAAACTTCAAACCATTTACATACCTTGCATCCATCTATTATTCTATTTCATCATGTTCCAATCTTAGGTAAAGCTTGTAAAAATGATATGTATACTATAAACCTTCTACCTCAAATTATGGAATCTTTTATATAGGGTTTGTACATAATCCATGGGAGGAAGTTTCTCCCTAAGATTATTTTCCATATTTTTCTATATTTTGATCTTATATTTACCTTTTCTCAATCTCTCTTTAAACAAATGATCCCACTGAATCATTTCATGACCCTTCAATTTTGTGCATACAAAAGTTACCTTTTAGTTTCTTCTCATAGTTTTCAATTCAAAAAACTTCTCCATCCTATTTATCCAATCTATCAACTCATCTAGTTTTAAAATTCTTCCATAATTTGGAATGTCAACCTTGATTCCTTTATTCCTTCCCTCTAAATCTTTAACGATCCTCTCTTGTATTGATGGTGGCTATTCTTGTTTTTCTACATCTTGCATAATTTTTTCTTTATGATCTGTGTCTTTCTCTAATTCATTTTCTGCTATGCTTTGTCTTTGATTTTCAAAAAAAGAAAAGGTTAATTATTCTACTTGCCTTTATAGATCTTGTATAATTTTGTTCATCTGAGAAATTAATCCTCATTTTCTCATCATATATTATGCCTCCAAGATTTGAACTTGATTTGATACCAAATAATGAACTTGAATACTATAAAGGAAATGAAATCAATAGACATAGTACTTCTGAAATAATTACATGTATTGATTCATATTTATTGAATAAAATAAATATGTACACATGCAGAATTGACCTCATTTCAAAATTAAAGTTGACGTGTAAAATTCAAAACTCTAAAAATAAAAAAACTCAACCTACTATTTTTAGTAAGATTCACATACAAGCATGTGCAACCCTAAAAATCTTCACAAATATTCTAAAAACTAAAATTAACCTATTGGATGAATTTTAGTTCAATTTCATGTTAGATTAAGAAAATATACAGTTTCTAAAATAATAAAATATTTTAAAAATACAATAATGCATTTTTGGACCCTCAGATGTTCATATATGGTCTACAAAAAAGATTGAAAATATCCATAAATAGATTAGGTGGGATATGGATGCATCAAACTTTTTGATATATTTGTCTTCATATGAAGGAGTGCTCAAATAGAGATACATATCAAAATTTATGGCATCCATAAGTTTGGACTCATTTTATGCATCAATACACCATCATGATTTGACTTCCATTATCTTGATTTCAAAAAAATGACTTTTGGAAAAATAAAATTAGTGTTCATTTGTTGAATTTCAAGAAGGATTTCTATTGTAACTTATAAAATTTCCATGTGGAACTATTGAAGATGAAATATAAGTTTCCTTTTCATTTTTGTCATCTATACATAAGTAATGTTTTTCCATTTTAATTTTTCCCTAAAATAATAATATAGTTTATTTATAAATAGGATCATTATGATACTAGAATTAAAAATTATTATATCCAAATAAAGTAAGATCAATAACTAAAAACGTATATTAAATACATAAAAAGAAATTCAATCAACTTTATTGTCATTTTTTCACAAAAAAAATTAGTACACAAAAAATTGTTGGAATGCTTTCCATGGGTAATAATTGTCCAAAAATTAATTTTCCTATTTTAAAATTTACTAGTAATAAAAAATAGTCAATCGAGGGAAGGATGTTGGCAAATAATTATCTTATAGAATATGATAATAATAGAAAAAATATATATTATTTGGATTTTATTTTTATAATAGTGAAAAATTATGTGTGGCAGGATTAAATAAGGTTGTATATGAATTTTATAACCAAATTTATAATAGAAAAAACATGTGAAAATAAATGTAATTGTTAGTAGATAAAATAAGATATACAATCATTTGTAAACATTCATGTGACATAATATTATAATTGTCATAAAAATAATACCTTGTATTGAATATTGTAAACATATACTAATTCATAAATGTAATTTTAGGAATGTTTATAATATTCCAAATGTGCCTAACAAAGCTATTGTGTATTTTACCAAACTTTTCATGTCAAATTCTCTTATGACAATAATAAATCAAAATGATAGATCAAAATTAACAAAGAGAACACCTTTAATCAAGGATATGTTAAAAAAAAAAAAAAAAAAAAAACATTTATATGACATTATGGAGTGAGAATTTGAATTCATTGAACATTGAAAAAAGTTAGTTTATTTATGGCCCAGTTGTACCTATCCTTGTAGTGGAAGTAGACCAAATATAAAATATGAGTGGATAAATTATTTAGAATATAACTAGTAGTAAATTATTTATTAACCCTCTCATTTTAGATGTTGAGACCTTGCTTCATTAGATAGTTTATAAAATATCTAATGTGCCTTTGCCTTTCTTGACAAACAAGAATTTTCATCCATCAAGAACTTGAATTCTATATCGACATCATTTGAAATAACACACATGGAAATTTGAAATAAATTTGAATTGGATTTAGTGAAATTAAATGTGATATAATTTGTTATGGATAACTTATATCACCTCAATTTCCATCATATGGTAGATGAAATGTCATGAAAATGAAATAACAACACAACCCCCCCCCCCCCCCACCGTGCAAAACAAAAAAAGAATTGCATATCATAGTATGCTTTTGGACTACATGTCAGATCCAATACCTCTTGTTCAATCAAATGATAATCATTTAGTGTAATCATATACATGTAACTAGAACCAAAGGAAGTGGTCTAAGATAATTAGATAGGGGTAATTACTCATAAAGGATGCTATAAATAAATATGTTGCCTAAAGGGTGATTTATGGGGTTCAAGACATATTGATATACAAATATATGGATAGGTCTCAAGCACCATATGTGACACACATTCTTACACATATGGCCATGTATAGGTCCTTAACTCTTGTTAAATACCTCACTCTCCTTAGTGTGATTTGGTTCTTATTGAGGGTGGTTGAATGGGTATTTTTAGACTAATCAGAAAGGATAATGTTTAAAACATCCTATGTTATTATTTGGTTAAAACATATCTATGTAATGAGAACAAGATATAATGTTGTGCTAATTAACAATGAAGCAAGATATATATAAAATGAATCATAAGTAGGAACCAAAAATCAATTCAAACACATTTAGATTATACAAAATTCCCATAAGTATAAAGTAAAATTTATCACTGCTTAAAATAAAGTACAACTTTAAATAGAATAAAAACCAAATATCATAAATAATTAATCAAGTGCTACCAGCCTAAGTTGCCAACTTCCTCATGGCCTAAGGATCACTACAATATTTCCAACATATCATTTCAATTTCATGTTAGCCATTTTTTGGCCTATGTATAGAGATTTTAAAGACTGAGCAATGTTCTTGATTGTGAGAAGGACCCAATGATAAAAGAAGGAAAATTATTTTTCTTGCAAACCTTTTAAATCACTTTAAGTCTACTTAAAGTGTAATTTTTCATCTTCTAAGGATAGGTATAGAAGTTTTAGATCCCCCACGAGGTGTTAAGAGTGCTTGGAATAGATATAGAAGTATATGGAGTTCATCCAATTTTTCATTGAGTCCATCTTGATATTTGAGTCTACTAGCATAAAGTCTAAGTAGGTAGTTTGACGATGCCTAATCTCACACATGTGACATGCATGAGAAAAATGATCACATGGGTTATCTCATCTTGGTCCCTAGTTTTTATACATTGAGTTCTAGATCCTCCACTAAAACATGAAGAAAGTTACACACATACAAAGTTGGACCTACAACATAAGACATTTGTGCTAACATCAAAATAAAGCTTAGGCAAAAATCTATTTATGCTTAAATTTGATGGTCAAAGAGATATCAATGATGTTCACATGAATGTAAAATGATGGTCATCCAAATTTAAAAATAAATCTTAGAAAAAAATGATGTGAGCTTAAAATTAATGGTTTATAGGATGTCAAATACATATGTGCAGATGTCAAAAAATGTTATCATGAATGCCAATTTTAATCAATGAAATTAACCATTTAGGTTCAAAAGGTCCTTGAAAGGCTTGAAGTTGGTAAATATCTAATGGTATGTGAGAGAGCTCATACTTACAAATAAGATCTAATGGTATGCACTTGAGTTAAACAAGTCAAAAGGTACCTAGGTTAAATCCTTTAAAGATCTACAAGTTAGACATAATCCAATGGTCCAGGATAATCAATACAAGATCTAATGGTAATCAATACAAGATCTAATGGTACTCATTCATTGACAAAAGGATGAGTCCAAGATAAATCAAGGGATCATATTCAATCGGACCAATGATCTGATAAAGCACAAAAATTAAGAGGAAAATGGTACTAAGGAGATCTATGGTGCACATTAGATTTTACATCTTCATCTGATGAGTGTGAGTCAAACTAGTCAATGAATCCAAAGAGCTAATGAATTGAGGACAAGTGTCAAAAGTGAATAGCTCATGGTAGAAGATCGATGGCTCACATGCATCTATTTATAGGTAGATCAATGGAGTGAATATGGTTAAAGTTTTAAGTGTTCAAGTCAACATTTGATAATCAATAAGTAGGATCGATCCCATGGGAATTTAAATAGAGGTTAAGGATATAGGTTTTTAACTTGAGTAAGCTAATACAAAGGAAATGAAGATTGAGCATGATCTGAATCAAGTCAGGGTGAATATTTTAGGACCAATCAACATCAACAGAGCTCCTTGAAGACATGATTAGTCTTTTAAACCTATTTGAGTTGAAGGTCCACATTTGGTTTTCAAAATGAGGCCAAGCATTGAGCTATAGGAAAATCAATAATATTATTAGATTTTAATCAATAAAGAGATTTGTGCTCAGTTACAACCTCAACAAAAAGGTGCATCTTGTCATTTAAAATAGACCAAGAATCGCTTTAATTTCTAAGGTATGAAGGGTTTGCCCTCATTAATAAATCAGTTGAAAATGACATGGAATCTTGAGATGATGACTTGGTGGCCAAATAAGATCACAAAACATTCAATTCTTTTGCAGAAGCTTTAGAATTTATTTCTTATTGATAAGGTCATGAGTTAGCATCCTCAAATTAGTGATAATCCATTAGAAGTGGTTGGGACTTTTCCAATGCATAGTTACCCCTCTCCCTTTTTTCTATAAATATAGGTCGTTAATCCTTGAAAATATCTTGATAATCCCTCTCTTTGGAATGACTAGACTCTACCTAGATTTGATCTTTTTAACTTTTTGAGATAAATAAAGGACTCTTTATCAAATTTCATGATTATGGTATAGTGTGTTAATGTCAGATTGATTTGCATATGTGGTAGAAATATCTCCCTTGTCAAATTTTAAATATCACCTATTTACTAGATTATATTGTTTTGTAGGCCATGTTTAGTGTTAAATGTCATTTTATTAAAGCTAACAAATAAATACATTGATTATTTAATACCTTTAATTATTCCTCTCCATCACTTTGCTTAGGTTTTGATCATTTGGTAAACCTTTCCATGAAATACTAATGCATAAATAACCATTTGGAGTTGTAGATCTGATGTCATTAGTGTTTTTTAAAAGTTTAGATAGAGTGGATGAACAATTAAATTATTGGTGCATCACCATTTTTACATGCTTTTATAAGTTTTGTCAATTCCAAGAATGTGCTAGTTTAGGTGATAGATGCATAAATAAAGTGACCTTATTTGGAGGTATGATCAACTTTTAGAATACCTTTAGCCTAATATTAGTCCCATGTTGGAGTAGATTTTAGTAGGACTATCTGAGCAATCCCCTCCTCAACTAGGGTGAAAATATAAAACCATAAAAGTTCACACATCACCTAATTAATAAGCCTGAATATCACTATCTAAATAATGAATAATGATACTAATTGTGATCAACTTCATTAATTTTTAGAAAAGATATAATGCAAGCCCATAATTGAATGTATGAAAATGATATTATATTGGCAAGTAGCCAATGCTTTCATGATCAATAAGAAGACGATTTAATGTGAAAATAAAGTATATTATAGGTAGGTCTATATTATTTTAACATTGATTATTCAATAAAACTATTAGATTTAGGGTCAGGGAAACATCTTTAGTCCATATAACTTTCATTCTTACTTAATTATTTTCCATCCATATGTTAACTTAGTAAACTATCAACAAAAATAAATATTAGGTTCGTTAGCCTTTCCTACAATAATAAATTTCATTAAATGAATAATCTAACTTTATGCAACTTCTTTCTAAGGCATAATCAAACATAGTTGAGTAAAATGTTTTAAATATGAACAAGTATGAAATTTGCATGCATACAATAGGTTTCTATGTGAAAAGGTATAGAAAGTATATAAGCATCAATGGATTTTCCACATGAATCATTATATACCCCACATACTAACATTAGTATCATACTCTAACAAGAATTTCCATCCAATTATCAAATGAGTGTAACCCAAATAAAACATTCTATTTAAGAAAGTCTTACAAAATAAATGTTTGAGCATGTCATGACATAGATGTATGTGTTCATTTCCATCCAACATGAAATAATACAATATATATACTCATCTCATAAGGCTAAAGTCCAACTTATGTATATTCAACCATTATTCATTTGTATCAATTGTAATCATGGAAGAATAGAACATTAAGAAATTCTATTCCATAATATAAGTAATTTAGTACAATTTTCTTCATCTACAAGTTGACAATTCATTCTAGACTTTAGATTCAATTCATTCATTTATTAGGAAGCCTTCAGTATAGAAATCAAGCTCAAAATTTTATTCATTCCAATAATGTAAATAAAAATGAAAATTAAGAAAGGAAATCAACAATAATTAGATTAATTAATAATTAATATGCATACCTTTATACTCATCCTTATAAGTTAAACATATGCAATAAGAATTCCATTCATGCTTCCATCATATGCTATCATCAAAATTTAATTAAGCTTATTTCTATGTATTATATACAAACTAAAAAAATCTTAAAATAAAATATCTATATACTCATGATGTCTCATGAGTTAGACAATGCATCAGGAGAATCCTATGTCTGTCTACACACACACACACACACACACACACACCAATAATTAAATAGAATATCTCTTCAGGATAAGATTCTAATTTATTCATAATTTAATCTAGCATACTCAGGTATGCTTATAATAAAAAAAACTAAATTATACTAGATTGTTAAAAATTTAAAATAGTATGATTATGTATGTTTAGATTACCAATAATATGTTATGTATTTGCATAAGTAAATCTCTACTTATATTTACCATGCAATACTGATGTTAATAAGTAAACCTATGTTCTATAGAAATTAATAAGGTGATTAATAATACACTAATAATAGCAATGCAATATACTAATATAGAAATAGTAATGATCTTTATCTAAACATCCTAGGATAAAAACTAAAGTACATGTAAATGATTAAATTTAGAAATGTAAGTGAACTTAAGCATCTTACCATGTCTCAGCATTATAGGCTTTTTTACTTTCTTTTTTGTGTGATCCATTTCAAATACAAGGTTAGCATACCATAAATCACCAAGAATAAATAAACTAATATCATAATGAAATTATATTATAACTGCATTCATGAATCATACTACATGAAAATGATTATAACTAATAAACTAAGAAGCATATAAATAACATATAGTAAAATGTTACCAGGTATATCACACCTATCCATAAGATCATCTAGGGTGTGAGAAATATGTAATAAAATTAGACAAAGCCTCTCAACCAGCTCTATGAGCTAAACTATTGGTGTCCCTTACCACCCCATCCATCAACTGGATGGTGGTTTCAATAAATAGGGTCAAGAAGGGATTATGAGTAAGTTGGGATTCTCAAACTATTGGACAACGTAACACAAAATGGAAAGTAATACATGTAGGTATCTATCAAAATATCATTCCAAGATGAAATAGAATAACCAAGTAATGACATTATTATAAATTAGAATTGGGGATAATCCATTACAGACTACTCCATGGTTATATCTATGGATTAAAAAACCTAATCCATGTTCATAACATTCAAAAAACCCAACCTCAAAAACATCAAAATGTATATTCAACCTATAAATATCCTAACTACCAATACATATCTCAGGCTCATAAGCACACAATTATAGCTTAGCTATTTAACCCTAGTCTAGGAATGATTATACAATAAAAAAATAAATCAATAGTCATTTAATCAAGATAAAAATTGAAAATTAATTAACTCAAAAAAGTTATACTCACTCAAAGCCACATTCCAATAATTCAACAATTCAAAATAGTCAACACATATAGACCAATCAAAACATTCATCACGACTTCCAACCATGTACCAAAATTTTACAATAATAACTCAATGATTCAAGAAACTATCATAACTAAAAATTGATTCAAGTCACAAATTGATATAGTGGATCATGGGATCATCATGATGTCTCACAACCTCATATGATCCCTAAATCTAAAAATTGGGTCAAACATTTATAAAACAACAACAGACCTCCATAATGGTTTTAATTCAAAATTCAAAACCCTATGTTAAAAATATAAATTCCAAAAAGATTGGTCTATATATAAATGAATTGAGAGTATGTAAAACACACTTAAATACTCAATAAAACCACAACCCATTCACAACAGAATTGTGTCACTTAATGTAAACATGTATAAGGTCTCCAAATCAAAACCACATACTTATATTTATAATAGAATCAATATATTCAGGGCAAACATGAATAACCAATTCATAAAAATAAAAATAACCAATCAAATCTCCATTCTAAATGAACTCATTAATCAAATATAAAACACTAACTTTAAAAATGAAGACAACCGAATTCAACTTCAAATTTCTAGGACACAAAACGTAACATACAAACTATGTAGATAATAAAATAAGGTATGATGATCCAATTGAAAGAGTGCATAGGTCAAATAAACTCCAAAATAAAAACATAATAACATAAAACCCTCAATAAAAATTACAGGGTTTTTAGAGAACCAAACCCATCTATTTAATAGCAACTAAAATGTACATAGTCGTATCCATAGGAAAACCCATGATATTACTCAAAAATAAGAGGGTCAACAACCCAAAATATGAAGCTGAGTTATAAATACAAAAAACATATTTAAGTATGCAAGACCATGTCATTTACATAATATAATCGAAACACAAAACCCTTCCAAAAGTCATAGGGATTCTTCAAGATAATAATATACACCTAGGTTGCAATATAAATGAGTATATATATTAAAAACTAGATATCAGAATCAAATCTTTTTTCATGTTTATATGAAAAATAAAAAATCTATTTAAGTTCTTGGGTCCTAAATACCCATCTGAAAGTCTTATGACTTCTCGATTGCATATGCAACATCCCATCTCTTTTTTTTTTCACACAAAGTTAAATAATCAGGATTACAGTCATAAAATAACTTAACCAAATCAATGCAAGTGAGATACAAATTGAAAATAATTTAAGTAGAGTCTATAACCCAACTTTGAAATAACCTTCTCTTTCCACATAGTGAATTGACCATGCAACCAAAGCTAAAAACCATAGTACAAAAACCAAACAAATAAACCAACTACATAATTTATCCATCTTTTCACCATTCTTCTCTCCTACCCACATCTAATCTACCCATCCACTGACTTACTCTTTTCATTCCATCCAAATTGCCCATACCCCTAATGAATTTGACATTAAATTCAAAGAGGGAGAAAATCCCTCCAATATTGTCTACTAACTCCCAATTAATTCCCATGCCAAAGACAATCTATTGAAAATTTTGGGTGCTAAATACCCATCCGAAAGTCTTATGACTTTTTGATTGGATATGCAATGTTCCATCTCTTTTATATTTTTCACACAAAGATAAATAACTAAAACTACAGTCATAAAATGACTTAACCAAATCAATGCAAGTGAGATACAAATTGAAAATAATTCAAGCAGATTCTATAAACAAGATTGGAATAACCTTCTCTTTCCACATAGTGAATTGACCATACAACCAAAGCCAAAAACCATAGTTAAAAACAAAACAAATAAACCAACTGTGTAATTTATCTATCTTTTCACCATTCTTCTCTCCTACCCTTGTCCAATCCACCCACCCACTGACTTACTCTTTCCATTACATCTAAATTTACCATAACCCTAGTGAATTTGACATTAAATGCAAAGAGGTAGAAACTCCCTCCAATATTGTCGACCAACTCCCAATTCATCCTCATGACAAAAATCATAAATAAAAAGGTCATAAATGACCTAATCCAAAAAAATAAAAAACATAATAATAATAATAATAAAAATAATAATTTTAAATGTTTTAATGCCATAAGGTTGGAAATAACTAAGCAACAGATAAACACCAAGTTATCAAAGTAATAGTCCATGTTGGGGGGGTGTCATGGGGATAGATATAGGTAAATTCCTTGGGGTGTCTAATTCCTAGTAAGGGAGAGTCCAAACAAAGTTAGGGTGGTGAGTAGTTTGCAGAGGAGAGAGAATAAGTTTCAAGAGATTTTTTTCAAATGAGAAATTCAGATCCAACTAACACCATAATAACATGCAAAAATCAGACATCAAGACAATAGGGTATAAATGACAATATGCAATAAAGGGATGAAAAAAAATATGCCATTATAAATAAAATGATAATTTTTCCACCTTTCAAAACTCATATGAATGCTTAGGAATCACTTTGATACCTCGATGTACCGATGCCAACATCCAACCTAGTTCATATATTAGTACCTATAACCATTGAATATACATGAATATTACCTAATCAATACTAGATAAAACAATTACATAATTTTAATAAAACATTAATTACATCAAGTAGTCCATATAATCATGATGTGTAGAAATTAAAACATGATATGCCATTGAAACCTATAGTCAAAGTATCATCTTATCAAAATTCAAAAATATAGTCTAACCTGGTAAATAAATGTAGCAATCAGCGATACAAGTGATAAAAGTAATGTTTACACAATATATAAAATTATTAAAAAGGTGAGGTCATAACAAAAAAAAATGATATTAATAAATGGGTGATGTTTGGAATTATTCCAAATATGGTGTGGATATTGTTGACTACAATTATAAGTATTCTCTTTAGTTATGAGTATGATAAGAGAAACAAATGATTTATAAGAGTTAATTCTTGTTATTTAATTGAGAGGATCCTTCCTAAACAAGTTAGAAAAAAATTATGAATACACAAAATAAAATATGAAATTAGCAATGCATTAACTCAAATAAGCTAAATTGAATTACAATGGTTGAATTGTAGATACACTAGCCTCTTCGAGGGGGTAACCTCCTATGATCAAGATCAATACAATAAATTCATGGATGCCTTCTTTGGCTTCAACTCTTACTTATATACTAAATCTAATATAAGAAATTACTAACTCTCTTGAATGTTAGATAAAACAAAATGCTCATGGGATGAATTACAAAGTATATGCATCCATAGAAACTACTACACTATCAAAATAAAGAGAAGGGGTAGCATGAGTTCCTAACATCCCCTCCCTCTTAGAAAAGACTTTGTCCTCAAAGCTTCAAATGTGGGAATTGGTGTTGATTCTGAAATAATGGTTTCCATGTGGCATCCTATAGTTGCATTCTGTGCCACTGAATTAAAACCTTTATGATGGAGTGGGAGTGAAGTTGACATGTGCACCTATATAGGATTACCTCTAGATTAAGAAGGATCATTAACAATTTCTAGTAAATATTCTACACTCTAATGTTTATGCCAAGAACTTTCTTCAAATAAGAGACATGAAATACTGGGTGAACTCAAGAGGAAGGTGGCAGCTCTAACTTATAAGAAACTAACCCAATCTTCTAGAGAACCTTATAGGGCCCATAGAGCTTGGGAGATAGCTTATGATTCCATTTGAGTTTTAGGGAGAATTGCTTATATGGTTATAGGTGAAGAAAAACTATATCACGTACTTGAAAAGAGCACTCAGAATGGTGTTGATTAGCATGTTGTTTCATTTGATTTTGTGCTTTATGAAGAATGTCCTAAAAGATACTAAGAATATGATCCTAAGTATGGAGAATTGTGTCTACCACTTGAACTGGTGAACTACTGGAGGTGTATGGCAAGAGCACTTGTGGTGCTTGACCATAAATTACTTCATAGAGAGTCATTTTTGTTGAAGTGGGGTAGGAGGTATTATACCACCATTAGACAAGGGGGAGCCACTTAACCCACTAATGTTTTTATTATAAGGTGAATCAACAAAGGAAATTTTCATGCATTGATTGATAATTTTAGTTTGCCCATCTATTTGGGGATGATACCTAGAACATATACTCAATTAGGTGCTAGTGTGAAGAAATAGTTTGATCCAAAAATGGATGGTAAAATTTGCATCATAATCTAAGAAAATGGATGAAGGAATGCCATGAATATGGAAAATTAAGTCCAATAAAATTTATGCAATTATAAAGGTGGTATAAGGATGGTTAAGGGCACAAAAATGACTATATTTGGAGAGGTGATCAACCAAAACCAAGATCACTATTTTCCCTTAAAATTTAGGGATCCCCTCCATGAAACCATAGAAATATTAGTCCAAATCATGGTGGGGATGGGCAAGAGTTTGAGAAACCTAGGGATGAGTGTTGTTTCACCCATATGTTGACATGTATCACATTTAGCCACCATATATTAAACTACATTTGTAATGACCTTCCAAAACAAGTTGTGTTGTACCTATTCATAATTTTTTAGGAACCCTAAATGCTTTATTGATAGAGAAGCATGGATTTTATAGAATACAGCTTGCTAAAAATCTATGCTCTAGGAAAGCAATAGATGAACCTTGTATTGTAAAAAAGTACCATCTAAAGAATAATGTGGTACAATAGATGGGTTAGTGGCCAAATATTGAATGATTTGAGATAATGAGGATTCATTGACATACCCCTATTATACAGTGTCCAACCAATTTGGAATAGGCATGAAAATAGTTGAAAGGGAGGCTTGGTCCATAAATGTGCGAGATAGAGTATTAACCATAATATTGTCCTTACCCTTTGTATAACTGATCTCATAGTCATAACCCATGAGTTTACTGAACCATTTATATTATGATGGGGTGGAGACCCATTGTTCTAGGAAATATTTCAAACTCTAGTGATAAGTTTTGATGCAAAAATGATTCCCTAGTAGGTATGGCTGCCATAATTGTACTACATGTAAAATAACCATCATTTCCTTCTCATAAGTAGAGATTACTAAATTCTTACGATAAAGGGACTAGTTGGTGAATGCAATGGGGCATCCTTCTTAGAGGAGAAAAAAACCAAGTCCATTGCCACAAGCATCACTTTTGATAGTGAAGGTCTTGGAAAAATCTAGCATAGCTAGAATAGGTTCAGTACACAACTTATTTCAATTTTTAGAATTCACACTCATCAACTTGTGTCTATGTAAAAGCATATATTTTCAACATAGCTATCAATAGAGCTACAATATTCCATTAATCCTTGACATACTTTCAATAGAATCCAATCAACCCCAAAAAACCATGGAGGCTCTTGAGTGTCTAAGGATGAGGCCACTTTGTCGTGGCAGCTATTTTTTTAGGATCCACTCGAACCCCTTCGGCTGAAATAATATGCCCAAGATACTCTACTTTGTCCTAGACAAAAGCACATTTAGACTATTTTTCATAAAGATAATGGTCAGAGATAAGTTGTAGTGTGAGCTCTAGATGTTGGAGATGCTCAGACCATGTTTTACTATAGATGAGGATAACATCAAAGAAGACCAAAATGAATTTTTGTAGGTAGCGGTGGAATATTTTATTCATAAATGCCTTAAATGTTGAAGGACCATTAGTGAGATCAAAGGGCATGACCAAAAACTCATATTGGACATTATGTGTGCAAAAAGCTATCTTAAGGATATCATCTTCATGAAGTTAGATTTGGGGATATCCAGAGTGGAGAGAAAAAATGAACACCATGAAGCTCATAAATAATAGGGATCAATAAATTATCTTTGATTTTAATGTGATTAAGTGCATGAAAGTCAATGCAAAGGTGTCAAGACCCATATTTTTTTTGAACAAGGATAAATGGGGATGAATATGGGTTGGTACTAGGGAGAATAATGCCTTGCTTTAGTAAGTCTCGATAGAGCATCTCAATCTCAATCTTTGTTGAAATGGGTAGTAGTAGAGCTAGATATTGGGAGGAACACTTCTAAGAAGGAGTTAAATTTAGTGGTCCTCTAGTCGTAAAGGTGGAAATATCATGGGTTTAGCAAAGACATTGACATACATATATAGAATGGTTTGTATATTAGGAGTAGTGGAGACCATTGATGGTTGCATTTGAATGGAATGGACTTGGGAAATGACACTGTATGAATTCTTTTTATTAAGATTTTCCATATGATGTGAACTTATGATGCTGAGAGACCCCAATTGTAAGACTTTTAATGTGTGTTTTTTTTTCCATTGTCTAAAAATTACATCAAAAGTTTTGCAAATTCCCATAAGATGGGTCTAAGTGTGTTTAACCATTAGGCTCCTAGAACAACATCACATCCACCTAAGGGCAAGGAAAACATGTCAGAGTTAAGTTATAATCTATAATAGAGATATGCACATTACGACACTTCCCTTTATAAGGTAATATGCCCCTATTAGCAATCATGAGTTCAAAGTGGAGTACAGATAGACAAAACAATTAGCCTATTTGGTGATTTGAGGGTTAATAAAGTTATGAGTGCTACTAGAATCAATAAGTATTGTGAAAATAAATTTATTGAAGTAACATTTGACTCATACGGTATATGGGGTGATAAATCCTACTAAGGTATGGAGAGAGATCTATGGTTTGTCTTCCTAAGAAGTAAGTTCTACAATTGGTTGAGCTTCTTTTGGATCATTTGTTGTATCCTGAACATCTTCCCAATATTTAATTTTGGGTGGAGAGTCAACATCCAATAGGTAGAGATTTTTCTCAACATGTCGATGCCCCTAAGTGAATTTATCATCATAGTTATAATATAGTCTTTTTTATCTACGGGCTTGCATCTCTACTTGAATCAAATGCTTGCTAGGAGTGGTTTTGGGGGCTGGCATTGTTTGAGATCATTATGGAGCTATATTTTTTAATGGAGCAAAATTAGATATGAATCATTATGGAGTTATGATATTTTCCTCTACTAACTTAGACAACCCTAAGGCTTTCATCATTATGTTGGGCTAAAAAAAATTGACCTCAGATCAAATTACATCCTTCAGTCTACTGACAAAGAAACTCCTAAAGAATTGACTAGGCAATCCCTCTGTGTGATTGGCTAGGTTTTCAAAATTTGATTGATATTCTCTCATGGTTCTTATTTGCTAAAGCTTAGTGAGTGCACTAGTGAAGTCATCAAAATCACTAGGTTCAAAACATTGCAACATGAGGATCAAAAAATTGGTCCATATGGACTCATCATGAGCCTTGGTATACCAATGATAGCATTCAAGGACTCCATGTTCCAAATGAAAGGATGCGAGTGGGAACTTATTGGAATCAAAAGTATTATGCAGTCTAAAATATTATTTTATCCGATATATCCCTCCAGTCAAATCTACTCCATTAAATCAAGAAAAATTAAGCTTCAACCTATGAAAAATGCTAAGAGAAAGAAACTCAATGTTGAAAGAGGACTCTAGATGTTGTTTGTTGTTCATGGTGGTATGTTGAAGACTAAGGCCAAGAATTTTTTCATCAGGATCTTTGATGAGGGTCTTGAGAGTAGCAATTTCATCCTCCATGTTTTTTTTCTCCTATTCAGGGTACTACCTTGCCCAGAATAAAAGATTTTTTTGGTATTAGGTAAGAAAACTAGAGTTAAGACATGTTTAGTAAGGAATATTTTTAATTTGCATTAAATCAAAAGGGGAACAGGTACTTTTACTAATTATTTTACATAGTGGGAGTATGATTGATGAAGGAGAGGGAAATTTTAGGAGTGAAAATGGAAAAGCTAGAAAATTTATCAAAGAGGGACATAGGAGAAGAAAAGGGAGATGAACACTATGGAGATTTTTTAGGAAAACAGATAAAAAGAGAAGTTATGGCCAAACCTAAAAAATGGGAAAATTATGATTTGTGGGAATTAGCAATGGAGTTGAGATATAGGACCTCAAATAAGAAAATGTGTGGAATAGAATTCTAAGTTTCTAGATAAAGTTTGAGGATTAACAGAGCTATAGATGGAGAGATATGGAAAAAAATAAAAATAATAAACTTTTTTCCAGATATATGTGATCTATCTGGTTGTAAGGCCTCTGAGAGTCTTCTGATACTCCACGAATATATTTTTGAAAATGATAAAATGAAGATTTCCTAGTTTATGATTTCTATCAAATATATGACTGCAAGTCCTTTGATAGTGTACAGATAGTCTACTAATTGATTTTTTTAATAACCTATTACAAATATTTTGAAATTGATATAAATGGGCCCCATGTTTTAATGGTTAGGTAAGGGTTTAAATATATCACTCTGGCCACCAATGTCATTTAAGCAAGTACCACTATCTAGAATATTTTTAGGAACAAATTTATTTCTAAGCAACAACTCTTGGTTTTTATCATACATAGGAAATACTCAGTTTGGAAGGGGCCATTGCCCATTTTGTTAAAAGGTCCTCTAAATAGACTAGCTACTTTGTAGTTCCTGTGGTACTTCTTACAATGAGTTTTAAGGCTTTCACCCAAGCACTTCTCACAATTATGTAGTAAAGTTTTTACCCTGATCTCAAATAAATTATTATGATACATAAAATTATTTAAATAAATTATGCCAGAGAATAAAGTTAATATATTTTGAAAATTTACTAAAAGAAATTATGCAATAGAACAAAGTTAACACCTTTTGAAGGGGAAAACAAATTTGGCCCTAGAAAGCGCTCTGATACTAGATGAGAGGATCTTTCTTAAATAAGTTGTCATAAAATTGTGAATACATGAAATAAACTATGAAATTAGCAATACATTAACTCAAATAAGCTTAATTGGATTACAATAGCTAAATTACAGAGTCACTGTCCTCTTTGAGGGTCAACCTCTTTTGAGCAAGATCAACACAATAAATTTTTGGATGGCTTCCTGGGCTTCAAAATTTATATATTAAGTCTAATATAAGAAACTACTACTTCTCCTAAATGTGAGATTAAAAAAAATGCTCATGGGATAACTTATAAAGCATATGCATCCATAACAACTATTACAATACCAAAATAAAGAGAAGGGGTAGCATAGGTTCCTAACATGCATCAAAGGATTTATATATTCTTAATGTTGATGACAAGGATACACAATAAATAATTAATTATGTTGTTGGGTAGGAACTAAAGTTTACAAATATCAATCAAGGCCAAAAATAATGAGGGAATAAAATTAAATAATTCATTTTTAATACAAAAAATCTAACAAACTGTTCATATAAGTTGAAATGGTATCATTTAATTTATGTTTTTTTTCGCAACTAATTTAATTATGTAGATTTTTTTAAAACTATAATTGTGTGCCAAATTTTGGTGATTGTACTGGTTAGATAGGAATGTTTTTATTCTCTTTATTTGAATATATAATTTTGACAAGTTTTAATCTCAAACTAATGTATATATACTTTATCTTAGTGGTTATAGTCAAGGAATATTCAAAAACAAAAGTCATTTTTTTAATTATTTATTTATAATATATTAAATCTAACCTTTCACTTTTACATTAATTTCATTTTTTTTTTTTAAATTATAGTATTATCAATATCCTTCTTATTTATTTACATTTTATTGAATGTAACATTATTTTTAAGTATATTTTCAATATTTCATTTAATTATTTTATTTTTACATAAAAATAAATTTGTTTTATGTAAATTTTACAAAAACATTATTGATGTTAAAAATGATTTAAATTTGTAAATGTCTATTCTAAAAAGGAAACAAAAAATGCACAAATATTATCTAAGGAGTTAAGAACATCTTAAATGAAACTAATGGTGACAATATCAACTTTAAAATGTATATTATCAATAAATAAAGAAGAATAAAAATCAGTTTTCTAGTAACCATTAAAATTTTCCCTGTTGAAAATTAATAAATAATTATTGCAAATAAATATGCATGTAGTTATTCAATGAATATCAAACTTATTTTTTTCAAGGTCACACAAATGACATGTTAATAATTTAAAAAAGAAAAATCCTCAACTATAAATTATTATAGATTATCTCAAATGTTGTAAATGAAATTGAAGTAAATGTATATTGATTCTCCATTTCCTATAGCTAAAATAAATAAATAAAGTATGTTTAATGATATTATATATAATCTAAAGAAGAGTTGAGACACATAATAAAATTTTCCTTATATTTTATCAATGATTGTTTGCTCAAACATGCTATGTATGCATGGAAAATTATTTAGGAATGAAAACAAAAATAGCAAATGTAGTATTCACCTTTTGTAGATGTTTTTCACAAAATAATTTGATCTTTTCAAAAAATGGAAGAATATGTATCTTGGATAGCAAGATAATTTTTTTAGGTTGAGAAAATGCTTATAACACAATTAATTTATTTCTTTTAAGTGCAACATGTTGATGGTACCAATGCAAATTTAGTAGTCATACCTATAGGTTCCCTCAAGACATTAGTTCCTTTTGAAATGTATTCTATGAAAGTTGGCCAATTGGATATAACTCTTATTAAAATATGGAGCCTCAAAAACACACACACACACACACACACACACACACACACACACACACACACACACACACACACACACACACACACACACACACACACACACACACACACACACACACACACACACACACACACACACAAAAATGCACGTGCACGCGCGCGTGTGCACATGTACATGCACACCATTTTCTATGATGACACACAAGAATTATTTTCTATTTAATATGCTAACATTTTGTCTATAATTATGTGTTTATGTATTAAAATTTAAGAATACCACCAAAAATACTCAGCATTAGATGGATTTAAAACATTGTGTTTTGATTACATAGAAGAACTAGCTTACACATTCATTCATCTTCTCCCAAATAAATAACATAAATAAAATAAATATGATAGTATTTACACTCAACTAAGCAAGAAACACTACATACTAACCCATGGGAAAAATTTGGCATGTCTTCTATAAATGAATATAATAAAAAGGGTTTTTTTTTTCTAACAAATTTACTAATTTTGATCCTACAAGTGAAGCATTGTTTAGAGTATCTTACTTCAAAACAATTTACATGTATGGATATCCATTTCATTTAATATGTTATTATGTTAATATATTTGGTAGCCACCCAATGTTATGGTATTTTCTACTTAATCTAATAATTTATCCGCTTACCCAAGAAATAATATCTATTCTTGTTAAAAAATAATGTGATGATAATCTTACAACTACTATTATAGATCTTTAAGATTGGTGTAATGTAATAAATGGTAATAAAATTTATGAATAATTAGTGTAATACAATGGTTATAATTATAGAGGAGGACTGAACATTACTATTATGAATACAATGGATGCTATTAGTGCTACTAAGAATGCATATGGCACCTTACATTCATGGATTAGATTACATAGGTGCATATTTTATTGAGGAAGCCTTTGAATTTATTGTCTAACTAGTTGTAAAGTCATTTACTATTATTTTATATAGTTATATAAGTCAAAATTTTCATTTAGTTAGTTTAAGACATCTAAATAAACACATGATACATTATATATGTTTTTATAGGAGCCATTGGATATCTAACCCCTAACTTCATTAATAAATAACACTTGTTTTAAATAATGTATTAGGTAATTACACCAATTTGGTCCATCACCTAAAATATTTTATCATCTCCTCTCACCACCATTTCCCAACTCACCTTAAAATATTTATTTGCTTTAATGTTTTGTATAGCCTTGACCTTCCCCACCACTTCCTCTAATCTGGGAAACACTTCAATTGAAAATTTGGGCAACACTTCAGGCAACGTTTCTACCCTAATTGGTGCCAAAACTTTTGGAAGCCATAGTTTTAAAACCATAGCTCTATTTGACTCTCCATTTCAACCATTGGAAAGCTAAGAATGATTAGAAAGTGATGAGATGATACTGAGCTATGCTCGATGGGTTTTGTCCCTTAAAAACCCAATGAAAGTACCCATAATTTTAATTTTGATAGTGTTATCTAAACATAGAAAGTTTCTAAAAATAGTAATTTCTCAAATTTTATGTTGTTTTAAATCATGTAAGTCAAAATACTTCATCTACCTCGAGATTGGTGAGCTTCCACATCCTTCTCATGACTTTAAAGTATGTATAAAAATAGATGTAGCTTGAGAAGGGAATTAGACATCTCTTCCCAGAGATAAATAAATGTTTCTTGTAGTTTTGTGAGTAATAAAACATCTCTTCCTAGAGATAACATTATATGACTATGTTATTTTGTGTTCTTGAATTATCTTTCAACCAAAACCTCTGATTTTTAGTTTAGTGATATCAGAATAGTTTGTCTTGAGAGTGTTGATCCTGAAGATGAGGTCAGAGGACAAGGAGCTTGGGTGGAAAAATAAAAAGATCACAGACTATCCACCTATTCAATTCAAATGACTTCAAATGGTGGACAACACTAAGACATATGATTCTTTAAAGGAAATGATAAATGAATCCCTCCAGTGGCAGCAAGCATAGATGTAACATTTCTGTCAAATTCTCTAATAAATCTTGATAGGAAATTTTGGATCCTCATCTGCACTCCTTGGCTCCTCATCCATAGAACATCCTTTCAGTACCCAAACACTCTTCAAGGTGTAGTTTAATTTTTATATCCCTAAATTTGAAGGCAAAATCAATGATGATGTAATAAAAAATTGGTTAGATCAATTGTCTTCATATTTTATTGTAAATCAATTCATTGATGGAGACATCACTTTTGATATTTTGAAAGCATCATTGCCTGTCAAAAATTGGTGGGAAATATAAATGAAGAGTTTCAATAAATATGAAATTGGCTTTGAGGTTTAACTTACAAGGATGATTTCATGGAAGTTGTAAAGGAAGAATACTACCCTATCGGAGCATATGATGATCTATACATATAGTGGCAACAACTTCATCAAAGTAAGGAACAATCTATTGAAGATTACACTAATATTTTTCATTCTTTATCTATGAGATTAGGAATCCAAGATAATGAGAAACACAATACTCTCAAATATGATGGTGGACTATAATGGTATATATGGGGGAAAATGGAACTCTTAAATTTGGAAACCCTCTGTAAGGTGGACAGGTTCGCAGTGAAGATTGAGTAGAAGTATGGAAGAAAGAATATGAAAATTTATCCTTCAAAATAGAAAAATGACAAAGAAGGTCAAACATGAAGCCAAAACTGGAAGCAAAAAAGAGTTCCAAGATAATAAACCCTAGAAGGAGAAGACTAAGGAATGGTGTGATTACCACAAAACTAAAACTCACTCTAAAGAAGAATGCTGAGCCATCAAGTCCTTAATTTTTGAGTCACAATCCTTGACATCTAATTCTCTGCCTCATACACACCTTACAGTCAAAGAGGATGAAGAAGAGATTGTAGATGCTAAGCTTGATGCCATCATTGCTTCATCATAGACCCATGAGGAAAGGTTAGATGAAAATGAAAGGTTGTTTCACTCTATGTTGTGGGTGATAGATAAGCCTATACATTTCATTCTTGATAGTAGGAGTCACAATAATTTAATCTCTCCTAATGTTATAAAAAGTCTAAATTTGTCTATGAAGCATCACCCAAAACTATATAGTATTGAATGGTTAAGCCCAAAGAGAGACCTTCGTGTCACCCACCAGTGTCTTATTTCATATGTAATAAAACCTTTCCAAGATGGGGTCTTGTGTGATGTGATCAATCTAGATGTTTGTGATGTAATGATTGGTCAATCATTCATGTATGATCAACATGGCATATATGAATCAAGAGCTTGAATAATCACCCTCACTCTTATAATGCGATGTTATAAGGTACCAAATGTACCACCTCTCATATTTGTCTCCTTGATTAGTGCAAAGCAATGTAAGATATTGGTAGAGAAGACAAATCAATTCATTCTCATAGTGGTCAAGCCACAAAGATCCAAGAAGGCTGATGTTGCAGCCCTGACTATATAGTCAACATAGTTACATAAGTTGATGGGTCAAATCATGGAAGAATATGATGAATTATTTAAGTCACCCATTGGAGTTTCAATTCACTATCAGGTAAAACATTTTATCAGTTTGATCCTAAGATCACCTTTGCCTAACAGCCATGTGTATCATAGATCAGTTCTGGTGAATGATGAGATCAAAAGATAGATTTAAGAATTGAACCAAATGGGTCACATTAGGCCAAGATCCTCACCCTGTGGAAGCCCAATTATCCTAGTGCCAAAGAAGGATTGAACATGGAGGCCTTGTATTGACTATCAAGTCCTAAACAAAATCATTGTGAAGAATCACTACCCTCTTTTCAAGATTGGTGACATGCTGGACTAACTCCATGGTATGAAGTTCTTCACTAAAATTGATCTCAAATATTGATATCACTAAATTACTATCGATCACATAAATGTCTTGAATATTGCATTCAAATCCAAGGAAGGGATTTTCGAATGGTTGGTTATGCCTTTTGACTTGACTAATGCACTTGAAAACTTCATGAGGATGATGGATGACATCCTGCAACCCTTCACTAATTCATTCATGGTTGTCTACCTAGATGACATACTCATATACAATAGAACATGCGAGGAACATCTACAATATGCCAGTAAGGTGCTTCAAACTCTTTAGAAGCACAAGTTGTAAGCAAATCTTGACAAGTGCACACTCGGGAAAGAAATAATTCAGTAGTTGGGGTATGTTGTGAATGAGGAAGGGGTCCATGTTGAACTATAAAATATTTGGGTTATTCAAGAATGACCTACACCAAGGACCCTCATAGAACATCATAGTTTCTTAGGTCCTAATTTTTTTTTTCATAAGTTTATTCTTGGATTCTCACAGGTTACTTGGCGACTAAACTAGGTGACTAAAGGAGAAGCTAAAGCTATATTTTAATGGGGAAAAATACAACAAAAAGCATTTGAGAATTTGAAAAATAAACTTTGTTTAGCTCCTTTGCTTGCCTCGCCAGACTTGCATCAACCTTTTGAGTTGATGATAGATGCATCTGAATATGCCATGGGCACTGTCATCATGCAACATGACCATCCTATTCCATATCACAGTGAAACTTTAAATGATATAGTCAAAAAATATTTGACATATAATAAGGAGATCTATGCCATTGTGCAAGCCTATAAACACTGGAAACACTGCATCTTAGGGAAAGAGACGACCATCCACACCGACCATAGATCATTGGAATTTATTTAGATGCAAAATAAACTATGAAATGAGAGGCACCAAAAGTGGGCCATATATTTGAAGTAATTTCATTTGATAAGCAAACACAAAAAGGGGAGCTCAAACACTATCATAGATTTTTTGAGCCATCTAGCAATTCTTGCACTCACAATAGATCTCGAACTGTGTGAACATGAGAATACTACCTAAAGTGCTCTCTATGAGGTAAATCATATCTTTGTTGATACATATTAGGCATTTGAAGAAGGTAAACAAATCTTTGATTTATATTTACAAGATAATGTCCTCTATGAAATGGGGCACATCTGTGTTCCAACTACAGAGCAACATAAGATGATATGGAAAGACATTTCAGTAGGATAGTTGGGCACTTTGGTATAGAGAAGACATTGGTAGTTCTTCAAAAGCATTTCTACTAGCCCCATATGTGGAAAGATGTGAAAGTTACATGAAATCTTTCACCCCATGTGCAATAGCCAAGCCAAAAAATAAGAAGCAAGGATTGTATACACCATTGCAAGAACCAACCAGACTTTGTGAATCTATCTTAATAGATTTTATCTCAGGTTTGCCCACTTCAAAATATGACAAGGATTGCATTTTTGTTTTACTTGATCATTTTTTGAAAATGGCTATCATGATTGCTTGTAAGAAAACAATGTCTACTGAGGAAATTGCTCAACTATATTCTAGTCATGTATGACTCCATTTTGGTTTTCCCAAGTTTATTATTTTAGATAGAGATAGCAGGTCCCTAAGTATATTCTAGTCCACTCATAGAAAATGATGGATACCAACTTGATGAAGTCTATGGACTTCCATCTATAGACTAATCTCAGATAGAAGTGGTGAAATGCCTAATTATCCACATGCTTCAAATATATCACTCCAAACATCTATGTGCATGGGATGAGAGGCTTCTTTTCATACAACATGGATACAATCTGGCCCTACACATCTCCACCAAGCATAGTTCATTCCAAGTATGGTATAGGTTTCAATCGATGACACAAATTGATGTAGCCATTTCATTCTCCACCACATAATACACACCTCATGGTAGTTCTGAAGCAGTAAAAGAAAAAAGGTTCATCGAACAAATCCAACACTTCTAGTAGTAGGTTCATGACATCTTGGAAAAGATGAATCAAACGTATAAGCAACACCATGACAAACATAGGCTTGCACACCATTTTTCTGTAGGAGACAAGGTTTGGTTGTGGATTCAAAAGGAATGACTCATAGGCTCACAAAAAAAATTGGCCTCTATAATATGGTCCTTACACCATCATTAGACATGTTGAAGAAAATACTTTTGAGTTGAACCTACTAGCCTACATTGGTTTGCATCCAATATTCAATGTGGAGCTTCTCAAACCATATCATCCACCTCTATTGGATATTTTAGTTGTAGCAAAATAGTTGGACATTGATGAGCTTGATCCATAGAGTTTTTCTCTAGTCAAAGAAGATTAGATTGTGGATACCTAGATGAAGACAATAAGAGGGTGCTCTACTGCACTTTGTTGGGTTGTCAAAAGGGGCAAGCTTCACCACCAAGGTGAGTGGCTCACAGAGACTCAAATCAAGACACAACTGCCACACTTGACGATGAATCTTGATGTAATAGGGACCTTTACTTTTCAAGGATGGAGGAATGATCTTGGCAACACTTTAGGGGATAACTTAGGTGACGGTTATACCCCAAATGGAGGCAAAACTTTTGAGATCCATAAATTTTGAACCATAGCTTCATTTGACTCCCAATTTGAATCGTTGGAAAGCTAAGAATGAGAAGAAAATTATGATATGGCACCAAGATATTTTGGGTTGGTTTTGATCCTTAAAAACCTAATGAACGTACTTATAATTTCAATTTTGATAGTGTTATCTAAAAATAGAAATTTTCTAAAAATAATAATTTCTCAAATTTTGTGTTGTAAATCTTGGAAGTCAAACCACTTCATCTACCTCAAGATTGGTGACCTTTCACATCCTCCTCCTTCCTTCAAAGTATTTATAAAAATAGATGTAGCTTGAGAAGGGAATCAAACATATCTTCCCAGAGATAAGCAACTATTTTCTGCAATTTTGTGAGCATTAAAACATCTCTTTCCATAGATAGTGTTATATTATTGTGTTATATTGTGTTCTTGAATTATATTTTAGCCAAAACCTCTGAGTTTTGAATCATCCTCATTGTTTAAGCTCATCATGAAATACGACATCTCCTCTCCACAACTCATGGCTATATTGTATGAATGGACATGCCACCTCATTTTATACTATCATCTCAATTAAAAATATCAAATTACTATTATCACTTCATGCACAAAATATGAAATTCAATCAAACATCATAATTTTGAGTGAAGCATGCTCGCTGATATACATTGTCTCACTTTACAAAAAACTATAATAAAAAAATGAAAAATACATAATTTACAATTGAGGTAACTAAACTACTAATCATGACTCTTTATAAGGGGTCATTCCCTTTCCTATTTTTAAGGTCTTTCCCCTTCATAAGTCTTTAGAAGTTGTCTCTAGAGCACCTGCGACATTTTTATTTATTTATTTAATGAATTAAGGCTTAAAAAAGGCTAGGAGTCTTAGTCAAAGAAGAGAAGCAAATAGTGGTGACAAAGTTGTGTTGAGGAGTTTTGTGGACTATATTAATGTTCAATGAGGACTTGTTTAAGCATGGAAATGATGAAAAGAAACTTCAAAAAGTCAAGGAACTCTGAATCATGTTTTGAGCATTTGTGTTATTAGCCTTTGTCAAGATATGAGTGAGTTGAAGAAAGATTCATAGGACAGAGAGAAGGAGTCAATAAAGATATGAGAGTTTGAGTTGGTTGGCAATGACACTAGGTAAAAAGGTAGGTTTGGATATTGAGGAAAATAATGAATAGCCTATAAAATACAAGAATAGAATTGATCTAAATAGATAAAGAGTTTGAACACAAAGAAAGATAAAGAAGGTTAAGAAAATATCAGAGCTATGTATATTTGTAGAGGTAATGAGTATGTCATTATGTTTGCATCCATCATATATAAGTTTGACTAAGAAGACCTCTGTATCATAGTTCCATAAACAAATTAAACTACATACCCATATACCCCATGAACACTAATAAGAAAATCAATGCTATCAGTTAGTGGGAAAGTAATATAAGAGATTAATTGTCTTTCCCTTTTTACCTTTTTTAATTTTTAACATCCTAGCACATTCCTTGTTCAACATTAAACACAACCATTTTCCTATCTGGATTCTAGAATTTTGAATCAATATTTTCAACTATCTCTTTATATGAGTCTAAATTTCTAGATTCATGTCCTATGTTCACTCCCCCTACTATCCTTTTCAAGGGTGTACTTTGAACATTTTTTGTTGCCTTCTCATAAGGCACTGCTTCATTATCAAAATCATCTTTTCTCCTGTCTTACTATTAGTGATCATGAAATTAGTGCATTATGTTTTTTTTTACTTTTTTCCAGAAACTTGCCATTTTTTATGTGTAAACAATCATTTATCTCATTAAATGTTGCTAATAAAATACTATGTCATATTTAACGTAGTAGGTCTAATTTTTTTTATACTTAAACCTTCGTTTCTTAATATACGAGTCATAATTTTTCATTAGATTCACCATAACTTATAGAAAGTGCAATAAATTGGTCATATGATAAAAAACATCATCGAGAAAAATTAAAGAAAACAATATGTGCAAGTTATTATTCATTTCTTCTCCAAGTTATTTATAATTTATTAAAAATATTATATTGTCTATGTATTATTCGATTGGATCAAACTAATTTTTTGAAAAATATTTCAAAACATTATTACAGAAATTGGTTCTTCTTATGATAAAGTAGTTAAATTTTAGGAAAGCAAGAAAAATTACTAATGCATGTAGATTACTCGTCATATAAATTTTTAAATGAATTACTTTCTTATGTTTAATTTTTAAATAACAATATCCTTCATCATAACTTTTAAGAACTTAATGAACGACATCATTTTTCATAGCTAAATAATAGACATGTTATTCAATTTTATAAGATTTATATGCTTAGCCATCATGAATTTGATATACATTCTAAATGGAATGATACTAATATTTCATATTCTTTGAAGGAGACTGATATTTCATAGCTAAATAATAGACATGTTATTCAACTTTATAAGATTTATATGCTTAGCCATCAGGAATTTGATATACATTCTAAATAGAATGATACTAATATTTCATATTCTTTGAAGGAGACTGATATTTTTTATCTCAAACTTAATCGATAAATATGACAAATTTATGGACACTATTTTTCCAATGCATTCACTTTGAATGCATTATCTGTCGATCAAGTTTTTTATTTTGATATTACTAAATCGGTTTGAGGGAAAACATACTCCCACAACAAGAATAAAACACAGGTCACCATTAGTATGAATAAATCAACTTTATTATAAATCAACTTCATATTTGGGAAGAGATATGCATAGCAAGGGGTATGGCATTAAGTGGCAGCCGGGGAATTCCAAAGCTCAAACATAATCATGAATCAAGAAGACATCAAAGCTTCTGAAAAGTTTATTCTCCTTTACATGGGATACTTAGCATAATGAACTTAAAAAAAAAGTACCTTATAAGGGAAGCATGAATATAGTCACATAAATGGAGGGCGTCACTCTTCAGATAAATCTATCTGCATTACATAAGGTATCTAACAAAACATTATAAAAGGAAACAAGTCCATAGAAATAAACTCGAACGGGCGTTGAATTCAAAGCCATAGTTGAGCAAGGGACTGCATATGATATGTAACCACTCTACTGGGGATTTAATAGAAAATAGGCCAACCAATAGAGAGCAAACCATACTAAAACGAACAATTTGAATAAAACACTAGTTAAGCCAGTTGGGGGAATAGCGCAAGTTTCTGGTTAATACAATATCTTAAGAGCAATTAACTAATTTGTAAAACTTTCGGTTTAAATTCTTTAATTAAATTTTTCCTATAATGGTTGTAACATAAATCAACAACCCAGTAAAACTTGCAGCGCCAAACAGAGGAATCAGTTTTAATATCGGATTGACCATTACAGATTTATAGGATTTCCAATGGGGGTTTAATACAGCAAAAACCACATTGTCATTATAAAATCATATGTAACATACTCAAAGAAGTTGCAGGTTACCATCGTAAGAATTGGTTGATCCCAGGATGAAACCATGGCCTGCTTTTGACAGCAGCTTTATGATCATGCCCAGCACGACCTCCCCTGGGGTTTCGACCCAGCACGCCATTCTTTGTAGAATAAAAGAAATCCGAACAAACCAACACAATACGGAATATCCCGGCGAAAATAAGGTTTCCCCAACTAATAAGAAATCCGAACAAACAAACCCTCGTACAAAAATCCGAGACAAAAAACCAAAGTTCGAGCCAACATTAGATCTTGCATTAAAGAGAACGCAGTCCCTTCATACATTTACTGTTCATTTCCGGACCTGAGTATACGGAGCATTCCCACTGCTTGCGGCTCAGAGAAAATACAATGTTTCTTTTGTTTTAACTTATTTTCTAGCGTAGGCATTCAAATAATTCCGAGCTCCTCGCAGAGAATAAGAGATCCGAACCCACAAACTGCAAGCAAAGCCAAATAAAAACCCACGCCTGCCGTAGGGTTTCGGCCCCCGCTCATTCGCAAAAGGCCAAAAAGCTAAAATCCTCCGTCGCCACCCCGCCTCCCAAAGCGAGTCAACCCAGCCAGCTTCTATTACAAGTCTAAAAAGAGTAATAAAATAAAAAAATCCATCCCCTAAAATCTCTAAGCGCTTAAACGAACTTCCCGGTGCTCAAGCCACCATGTGTTCTTGAACACTAAGTCGTGGAGGCTTATTAATGAAAGTTTTTGTTGAGATTCCCATTCAATGTGGGATTAAAAGAATGGCCTTGTGACGACGACCTTTATTATTATTATTATTATTATTATTATTATTATTATTATTATTATTATTATTATTATTATTATTATTATTATTCGAGTCAAATAAAACAACAAAATGATAAAATCTATTCACGCACAATATTCGATGGAATCTTTTTATTAACAATGATAAAAATTATTAAATAAATAAATATAGCTTAACAAAATCCATAATTTGATTATGAAGAATAATAAAAATAAAATCTTTAAATTTATATAAATAAAACAAATAATAAATTCATTAAAAATATAATAAAAATAAAATATTTTTAAACAATAATAAAATTAATAAAATAATATTGATATTAAAATCCTTAAAGTAATAATAATCAATAGAAATATAAAGTCAGTTGATAATAATAACGTACAATAAAAAAAAACATTGATCAAAGTTTGTAAATCAGTCAATAGAAGTTATTAGCAAAAATTATTATGTCAATCAAGGTTCAACGTAAATCAATTTTCAAAGATGGGGTGTTCCATAATTATATTCTGAACCAAGAGACTCAATACGTTCTAGATGTACCCAATTTGATCTATCCAAAATAGAAACATACTCGGCGAAAATTCAAGCAACTTTGTACAGCTTTATAAAATAAATAAATATCAACTATGCCGAGGAGGGTAACTAAACACGAGAATTGACCTCAAGCACATAAGGACAGGTAAGGGAAAACCACGATGCCAAAACTCATTACTCCAAGCAAGGAACCATAACCCCAACCCCACCCGACCCCCCCCCCCCCCCCCCCATCACACAAACACAAATATATGACATGACCAATAAAAATAAAAGGCAATAACGCAATAGGACATACACAACCGTGGTTGAATATCATATAACACATGATATATCTATTGGAGTGATATTCTAACTACTCAATCACCTGCAAGTATATCCAAGATGTCCAAACCCATCATCAAGCCTAGCTCGTAGCTTAGTGCCTGCATCCACCAAATAAGACATCATCGGTCTCTGATCGATATCAATACAATAATAATACTTTAGAATCAATCATTAGACATGAAATAATAAATCAAGTATAAACACCTATAAAACAAATCATTAAACTAGAGTCAATATTGATGCAAGTGCCTACAAACATACCCTGTGAACGTACACAATAGCTATAAGAGTAATCAATGTCAACCTATATCAATGAGACATGCTAAAGCAATAATCATACAATAATGTAACTAAGCTAAAGCATCATATACATATAACATGATAAAATGAATCTAGCATAAGCAATATGCATATCAAGATATAATAAAATGAAAGAGAGCATCAAATGTGAAATAAGATATCACAACGGTTACCCAAGGTACCTCACATCACAACCATTTGAAATAGAACCAACAACAATACTCATCAGTCCAAGTCCTAACAAAACATGTTGTAATGACTATAATCAAATATCTGTAGGGAGCCACAAGGTTGGTTCGTGACAGGATATTGTGTTAGTCATAGCCTACATGGTAGAAAAACCTCTGTTAATTTGTCAAAGCATTTAGATTACATATCTCATAAGGAAAATTCTTATGTTTGAAGTTTTCATTACATTTGATAGTAGTAAATTAAAGATTTTCAATATAATATATAATATCTATATTTTCAAATTGTATTTTTACACTTGAAATGGTGTAAAATGCACTAACACTATATAGATGTGTGTACCAAAAACATAAATGTCACCAATACTACATTCAAAAGTTTAGTTTTTTTAGATTTAAATATTAAGTAAAATTTATTTTAAGAATTTAAATGTATAAGGTCTATTAAAAATTTTGGAATCAAAGGGATTTAGTATCATAGTTGTCGCATCCACAAATGAAGCTCTATAAAATTTGGGGTGGCACCTAACTTTAGATACATCAAATAGCCATAGCACTTGGAGTGAGTATGAAAAGATTCCAGTGGGGATTCAAACCTAGGTTCAATAGACTACCCAAAACTAGCAATGCTTGTAGTGGACTGGTGGTTATTTTTATTTTCCTTCATTCACCAAATATAGAGGAATAAGCATTACTATTATGAATACAATGGATGCTATTAGTGCTACTAAGAATTCATATGGCACCTTGTATTGGTGGATTAGATTACATAGGTGCATCTTTAATTGAGGAAGCCTTTCAATTTATTGTTTAAATAGTTGTAAAGTCATTTACTATTGTTTTATATAGTTATATAAGTCAAAATTTTCATTTAGTTAGTTTAAGACATCTAAATAAATACATGATACATTCTATATATTTTTATAGGAGCCATTGGATCTCTGACCGCTGATTTCATTAAGAAATGACACTTGTTTTAAATAATGTATTAGTTAATTACACCAATTTGGTCCATCACCTAAAGTATTTTGTCATCTCTTATCACCACCATTTCCCAACTCACCTTAAAATATTTAATTGCTTTAAATTTTTTTACAGCCATGACCTTCCCCACCACTTCCTTTTATCCAGGGAACACTTCAAGCGATAATTCGAGCAACACTTTGGGTGATGGTTCTACCCTAATTGGTGCTAGAACTTTTGGAAGCCATAATTTTTGAACCATAGCTCTATCTGACTCTCTGATTAAATCGTTGGAAAGCTAAGAACAAGTAGAACGTGACGAGATGACACCAAACTATGCTTGATGGGTTTTGACCCTTAAAAACCCAATGAAAGTGACAATAATTTCAATTTTAATAGTTTTATCTAAAGATAGAAAGTTTCTAAAAATAGTAATTTCTTGAATTTTGTGTTGTTTTAAATCGTGGAAGTCAAACCACTTCATCTCCCTCAATAATGGTGACCTTCCACATCCTTATCATGCCTTCAATGTATGTATAAAAATAGATGTAGCATGAGAGGGGAATCATACATCTCTTCCTGAGATAAGCAAATATTTTCTGCAATTTTGTGAGCAATAAAACATCTCTTTCCAGAGATAGCATTATATGATTGTGTTATTGTTTGTTTTTGAATTATCTTTCAACCAAAACCTCTGAGTTTTAGATTAGTGATATCAGATCAATTTTTCTTCATAGTACAAGAAGCTTGGGTGGAAAACAATAAATCTCACAGACTATCCTCCTATTTGCTTCAAATGACCTCAAATGGTGGAGAACACCAATAAATATGATCCTTTGAAGGAAAACGTAAATGAATCCCTCAAGTGGCAGCAAGTGGAGATGCTGTAACATTTCTCTCAATTTTCCTAATAAATCTTGATAGGAAATTTTGGCTCCTTATCTGCACTCCTTGGCTCCTTATCCATGGAATGCCATTTCAATGCCCAAACACCATTCAAGGTTTAGGTGAATTTTGATATCCCTACATTCGAAGGCAAAATCAATGCTAATGCAATAGAAAATTGGTTAGATCAATTATCTTCATATTTTATTATAAATCAACCACTTTTGATTTTTTGAAAGCATCATTACCTGTCAAAAATTGGTGGAAAATATAAAAGAATAGGTTCAATACATATGACATTGGATTTGAGGTGGAACCTACATAGGATGATTTCATGGAAGTTGTAAAGGAAGAATACTAGCCCATTGGAGCTTATGATGATCTATACATACAGTGAAAACAACTTCATCAAAGTAAGGAACAATTTATTCAAGATTACACTAATATTTTTCATTCTCTATCTCTGAGATTGGGCATCCAAGAAAGTGACAAACACAAGACTCTCAAATATCGTGGTGGACTACAATGGTATATTTGGGGGAAAATGGAACTCTTCATTTTGGAAACCCTCGGTAAGGTGTACAAGTTCACAGTGAAGATTGAGTAGAAGCATGGAAGAAAGAATATGAAAATTTAGCCTTTAGAATTGGAAAATGACAAACAAGGTCAAACATGAAGCCAAAATTGGAAGCAAAAGGAGTTCCAAGATAATAAGCCCCAGAAGGAGAAGATTGACAAATGGTGTGATTACTACAAAAATAAAAGTCAATCTAAAGAAGAATGTTGAGCCATCAAGTCCTTAATTTTTGAGTCAAAATTCTTGACATCTACTACTCTACCTCATACATACCCTGTAGTCAAAGAGGATGAAGAAGGGATTGTAGATGCTGAACCTAATGCCATCATTGCTTCATCACAGACCCATGAGGAAATGTCAGATGACAATGAAAGGTTATTTCACTCTAAGTTATGGGTGATAGGTAAGCCTACACATTTTACTCTTGATAGTAGGAGTCAAAATAATTTAATCTCTCATAATGTTTTGAAAAGTCTAAATATGTCCATGAAGCCTCTCCAAGAACTATACAATATTGAATGGTTGAGCCCAAGGAGAGACCTTCATGTTACCCACTCATGTCTTATTTCATATGCAATAAAACCTTTCCAAGATGAGGTCTTGTGTGATGTGATCAATCTAGATGCTTGTGATGTACTCATTGGTTAGTCATTCATGTATGATCGATATGGCATATATGAATTAAGAGCTTGAAGGATCACCCTCACTCTTAGAATGCAGTGCTATAAGGTACCAGAGGGACCACCTCTTGTATCTTTCACCCTTATTAGTGCCAAGTAATGCAAGAGATTGGTGGAGAAGACAAAGCAATTAGTTCTCCTGGTGTTCAAGCCACAGAGATCCAAGAAGGCTAATGTTGTAGCCCCAACTTCACAATCAACACAATAACATAAGCTGATGGGTCAAATCATGGAAGAATGTGATGAATTACTTAATTCACCCATAGGATTTCCACTTCACTTTAAGGTAAAAAAATTTATTGAATTGGTCCTAAGATCACCTTTCCCTAAAAACCTTGTGTATTATAGATTAGTTATGGTGAATGATGAGACAAAAAAATAGATTTAAGAATTGAATCAAAAGGGTCACATCATGCCAAGCTCTTTGCCCTATGGAAGCCCAATTATCTTGGTGCCAAAGAAGGATGGAACATGGAGGCTTTGTATTGACTATCGAGTCCTAAACAAAATCTCTATGAATAATCACTACCCTCTTTCCAAGATTGGTGACATGCTGGACCAAATCCATAGTGTGAAGTTCTTCACCAAAATTGATCTAAAATATTGCTATCACTAAATTACTATCGATGATATCAATGTCTTGAAGAATGCATTCAAATCCAAGGAGGGGCTCCTCAAATGGATGTTTATGCCTTTTGACTTGACTAATGCACCTACAATCTTCATGAGGATGATGGATGACATCCTGCAACCCTTCACTAACTCATTCATTTTTGTCTACCTAGATGATATAGTCATCCACAACAGAACATGGGAGGAACATCTGCAATATGCCCATAAGGTGCTTCAAACTATTTAGAAGCACAAGTTGTATGCAAATCTTGACAAGTGCACATTCAGGATGAAAATAATTCAGTACTTGGGGTACGTTGTGAATGAGGAAGGGGTCCTTTTTGAATTAAAAAATATTTGGGTTATTCAAGAATGGCCTACACCAAGGACACTCATAGAACATCACAATTTCTAGGGTCTCTTAAATGTTTATCACAAGTTTGTTCTTGGATTCTCACATGTTACTTAGCCACTAAACTAGGTGACTAAAGGAAGAGCTAAAGCTATATTTTAGTGGGACAAAATATAACAATGAACATTTGAGAATTTGAAAAATAAACTTTGTTTAGCTCCTGTTCTTGCCTTGCCAGACTTGCATAAACCTTTTGAGTTGATGATAGATGCATCTAAATATGACATGGGAGCTGTCATCATGCAACATGGCCATCCTATTCCATATCATAGTGAAATTTTAAATGATACAATCAAAAAATACCTGACATACAATAAGGAGCTCTAAGCCATTGTGCAAGCCTATAAACAATGGAAACACTACATCTTAGGGAAAGAGATGATCATCCACACCAACCATAGATCATTGGAATTTATCTAGATGCAAAGAAAACTATGAAATGAGAGGCACCAAAAGTGAGCCATATATTTGAAGCAATTCCATCTGATAATCAAACACAAAAAGGGGAGCTCAAATACTATCACAGACTATTTAAGCCATCTACCAATTGCTGCACTCACAATAGTTCTTTATTTGTGAGAACATGAGATTGCTACTTAAGGTCCTCTGTATGAAGCAAATCCTATCTTTGTTGATACATATTAGGCACTTCAAGAAGGTAAACATGTAACTGATTTCTATTCACAAGATAATGTCCTCTGTCACATATGGCACGTCTATGTTCCATTTGGAAAGCAACATAAGATGATATGGGAAAGACATTTTAGTGGGATAACTGGGCACTTTGGTATAGAGAAGACATTGGTAGTTCTTCAAAATCATTTCTAATGGCTCCATATGTGGAAGGATGTTGAAAGGTACCTCAAATCTTGCACCCCATGTGCAATAGCCAAGCCAACAAATAAGAAACAAGGATTGTATACACCATTTCTAGAACCAACCAAGATTTGGGAATCTATCTCAATGAATTTTCTCTCAGGTTTGCCCACTTCAAAATATGACAAGGACTATGTTTTTGTTGTACTTGATCATATCTCAAAAATGGCTATCATAATTGCTTGTAAGAAAATTATGTCTACTGAAGAAATTGCTCAACTATATTTTAGTCATGTATGACTCCATTTTGCTCTTCCCAAGTCTATTGTTTCAGAGAGAGATGGCAGGTTCTTGAGTATCTTCTGGTCCACTCATATAAAATGATGGATGCCAAGTTGATGAAGTCCATGGCCTTCCATCTATAGACTAATCATCAGATAGAAGTGGTGAACTACCTGATAATCCACATGCTTCAAATGTATTACTCTAGACATCCATGCACATGGGATGAGAGGCTTATTTTCATACAACATGGATACAATCAGGCCCTGCACATCTCCACCTAGCATAGTCCATTCCAAGTATGTTTTGGGTTCCAATCCATGACACAAATTGATGTAGCCATTCCATTATCTATCATAGAATACACACCTTATGGGAGATCTAAGGTAGCAAAAGTAGCAAAGTTCATTGAACAAATCCAACACATGTAGCAGCAAGCTCATGACATCTTGGAAAAGATGAATCAAAAGTATAAGCAACACCATGACAAACATAAGCTTGCACACTCTTTTGTTGTAGGTGACAAGGTTTGGTTGTGGATTCAAAAGGATTGACTCATAGACTCAAATTGAAAAATTTGGCCTCTATGATATGGTCCCTACACCATCATTAGATAAGTTGAAGAAAATACTTTTGAGTTGAACCTACAAGCCTACCTTGGTCTACATCCAATATTCAACGTGGAGCTTCTCAAACCATATAATCCACCTCTGTTGGATATTTTAGTTGTAACAAAACAATTGGACATTGATGAGTTGATTCATAGAGTTTTTCTCCAATCGAGGAAGATCAAATTGTAGACACCTGGATGAAGACAACAACAGAGCACTCTATTTCACTTTATCGGGTTGTCAAAAGGGGCAAGCTTAGCCACCAAGGTGAGTGGCTCACAGAGACTCAAAGCAAGACACAACTGCCACACTTGATGAGTAATCTTGATGTAATAGGGACCATTGCTTCTCAGTGAGGGATGAATGATCTGGGCAACACTTTAGGGGATAATTCAGGGGATGGTTCTACCTCAATTGGTGGCAAAACTTTTGGGAGCCATAACTTTTGAACCTTAGCTTCATTTGACTCCCCGTTTGAACCGTTGGAAAGCTAAGATCGAGAAGAACATGATGAGATGGCACCAAGCTATGTTGGGTAGGTTTTGTCCTTTAAAAACCTAAAGAAAGTACCTATAATTTCAATTTTAATAGTGCTGTCTAAAAATAGAAAGTTTCTAAAAATAATAATTTCTCAAATTTTGTGTTGTAAATCATGGAAGTCGAACCACTTAATCTCCCTCAAGATTGGTGACCTTCCACATCCTCGTTCTTCCTTCAAAGTATGTATAAAAATAGATGTAGCTTGAGAAGGGAATCAGATATCTCTTCCCAGAGATAAGCAAATATTTTTTGCAATTTTTTGAGCATTTAAACATCTCTTTCCATAGATAGCATTATATGATTGTATTATTTTCTGTTCTTGAATTATCTCTTAACCAAAACCTCTGAGTTTCGAATCATCCTCATCGTTTAATCTCACCGTGAAATACGACATAACCTGTCCACAACTCATGGTTATATTGTACGAATGAATACACCACCTCATTTTCTACTATCATCTCAATTTAAAATATCAAATTACTATTAGCACTTCATGCACAAAAAATGAAACACAATCTAACATCATAATTTTGATTGAAACATGCTCACTAATATACATTGGCTAACTTTATCAAAAAAAACTATATTAAAAAAATGAAAAATACATAATTTACAATGTAATTTACATTCGAGGTAACTAAACTAATAATTATGACTCTTTAAAAGGGGTCGTCCCCTTTCCTAGTTTCAAGGTCTTTCCCCTTCATAACTCTTTGGAAGTTGTCTCTAGAGCACCCACGACGGGTTTTTTTTTTTTTTTTTTCCTTTAAATGAATAAAAATAACCATGAACATAGTAGGAGAAGAAAATAGAAATTTGTAAAGATTCACGAAACATTTTGTCGACATAGATTATTGTTGAAGTCAGATTTGTTTCTTCTGTTGTTGTCCTCAGAGAGTTGTTGCCTAACGTTAATGGTGGTAAGGGCTAAGGGCTATTTTGGTCTACTACCAAAACTCATCGCTGGCTGTTTTGATTTCGTTCAATTATTGCCAACATTTCTACTGTGTTTTTTCAACTAAAAAGGAAAGAAAAATCATAAGATAGAAAACAAAAACAACTGCAAATATGGCAACCGTGAATGATACTTGATAGTAATGGGGAGTGTTGGCTGGCCTGCCTCCACATATTTAGGCAGAAATAAAAAATATGTGGAGTACCAAAACTCATCGGTGGCTGTTCCTTTGAAAGCTGTGGCACAAGCAGCAGGGGAAAGCGACACATCACACAACCACCACCATTTCTACTGTGCTTTTCGTCTTTTATATATAAATTCCACTTTTTCCTTTTTGGGCTTTCGCCCAAGATATTTGTATGAGCAACATGAGTGAGATTTGACGGGTAACGTGCCTGTGGCGACGATTAAATATTGGTGCCTTCCATGAATATTTATATAATATTTGTCAATCAAATAATTTAAAATACAAATATAGTGTATAACTTGCGACATTTATTGTAACACCATTGACAACTGATCCAAATTAAAATTTGAAGTTCAAATTTAAGATTTCATCATTAATTAAATTATCTCTTAGGGTTTTAAGAGGCTATTAACTTTTTGTTAATTTTATGAGGGAGGTTGTAATTATTTTTCAATAGATTTCAATTTAAGAAAATATGACATTAATTTCTATTAGTTTTATTTTTCGGAGGCAAAACTTTATTCTTAAAAGTTTTTTGAAGAAATACTTCAATTTTAAGATTAATTATTTCTTTAGAGAGTGATTAGTCCTTGAAGACTATTGTTTCTTCTTTAAATAAGATCCAGAGCATCAAAGACAAGGCCATAGACAAGATACTACCAACTCAATCCCCTTTATATTTTTTCTAATTAATCAAAAGATCATGAATGGAACCAATTGCTATCCATATTGTGTTCGTTTTTTTAAAGAACCAAGGCCATATTCTCCATGAAAAATTGAATGAAAAATGACATGGATTGGAGACATAAAATTATTATTACAAAAGATGCACTAAGATGGCCCTTGAAAATCAATTCTTGCAAGTCTGTCCCAAAAAAATAAATTCCTTATTTATTATAAACCAAATATTATGTTAGCATCGGGAAGTCCTAGAGGGACCCATACTTTTTTCACATGCCATATTGGTAAATATGAGAGATTATCTTATTATAACCTTGTTTCACAAAAAAATTACTAGAAAGATCCCCACTACATTTTAATTCATCAATCTCTTCTGAACTACTGATATGGTGGGATTTAAGGAAGATGTCAAAATAAATAAGAGCATTCAGAGGGATAGTTGGTTATAGAAAGACTAGTATTTTTTCATTTTCTTTAAGGACCTCATACACTTTGGATTTTAACACTGTAATTAAAAACTATGGGTCCCCATAGGTTTGAAAATTACTATTCTAAAATTTTTAAGGATGGTTTCATAGAGGACCCACACTAGTACATGCATCCTTCCTGAAGTTAACAAATCTATCATTTTTAATATACTAACAAAGTGATCAAGAAATAAGATCTCTATGTTTCCCAAGATGATTATAGATATGATACCCATACATATAATTATTATTAGTAAAAATATTGGAAGGATCATTTACGTTTTCAAAGTACTTTCTACTGAGTAAGATACTCTGAATGTTTTCCTTGTACTAATATTATTCTTCATGTGATTTTTACTCCTAGATATTTAATCATCTTATACAAATATATAATACTAGCTCAACCTTTTCATTTTCATTAAATTAATGTTCACAGACTCAAAAGAACAACTCCACATAATTGTTTTCAGTAGGTTAGTTAATATATATATGTAACTATAATTGGAGCTTTTGAGATTGACATCATGTAGAGATGTATAACTTAAAAAATAAGTTGAATTAATTTTATTTTTATAGCCCAATAAAGCTATTTTCCTTTCCAATAAACTAGTTAAGTTTTGAAGGTTGTGGTCATCTTATCCCAAAATTATTATATTGACTAATCATCAAAGAGATGAATCCCCAAGTATTTGCTTGGATGAGAACCTAAGGAAAAATTAATTTATCATAATATAATTATGCATTAGTAATTATGTCAAAACGGATATATGAACATTTAGAGAAAATTTGAAATTAATGTAAAATGAATAAATATTACCTTGTAAGAATCCAAGCCATAAAATGAGAGAAACAAGATTCTTAAGTGGGGAAGACATTAAATAGATAAAAACCACACATCAATTAGAAGGATTGCAAACAACTATTCAATCAATAGAAACATAAAATTATGAAGAATAGATAAGAGGAGAGAGATTCAAGTGAAGAAGTGAGGAGGAAAGTCTTCTTTAAATAGAGAAAGAGGTACAATGCAAGAGTTATAAAGAATTTGATCATGACTTTACAAGGCATCCTTAGTGTGTGTTAAATGTCCTATTTCTCAATCAATGAAAAGAAGTGCACAACTTTTGGGGGGAGGATTTACTTGTACAAGTAACTCTAAGAATATTATAAAAGGACAAAAGAGGAGAGAGACACCTCATAAATATGATATGAATTAAATTTCTTATAATAAGAAATACACACTTGAAATTTATACTTAGGATAAGCTAAACTAATCTAAATGATTTAAGGAAGGTGAATTTAAATAACCTTAATCTCCAATACTCTCCCCTAATCTTAATTTTGAATTACAAAAGTGGTGATAACCTATTACAATTAAGTAAGAGCATTAACATTATATAACACTCCCCCTTAATGAAAATTTCTTTCAAGTGGAATTAAAATAGTTTGAGAATGAAAGAAGAAGAGAAGGTGTCATCAAAAGTATTAAGGATGGAAGAATGAACATTATTAATTTTTAGGAAGTATTTTTGGACGATATGGTCCTTCCATAACAAAAGAAATACCAAAAAGAAATAGAAACGATTAACTAAAACCTATAAAACAATCAAGATAGAACCAAACTTCATGTTATCTAAATAATATGCCGTAAAAATACAATTTACATATAATTAATGAATAAAAGTAGATGTGAAGGCAAATAGAGCAAAATACAACTTCCACCATAAAGTGTGAAATCCTACAAAAAAAAAACAAGTTAGTTAAAAATAACTTCAATCAAAGCATATTTCCTTTGCAACATAAAAACAATGAATCCATTAAAACTTTGATTTTATCAAAAGGGAGAAAAAATCATATGTATTAATTGATGGCTATGCTAATAGATATAATAAGTGGTAGTAAATGCAATTGTTTGCTAAGAATACATTGCTTGTAATTTTAAATGGGATCTAAGTGGGACTGTCTATTGAAAATGTTGATCCAAGCTCTCCCTTAAGGAGATTTCATTTCAATACAACTAAGATGTAATAAAATGCATGATAAGTCTGCTCAAGAGTATAATTTTTTATGTTGTATACCAAGAGATTTATTGGATGACTTCATTAATGGAAGGTGCAAAGGATGTGTTACCCTACAATTTTTCATAGAAAATACCATGCTTTCAATCATGTACCAGCTGAGTTGAAGCATGTAAGAATGGATAAGATCTAAAGTAAACTACAAGGATTTGAAAAGGGTATCTTCAGTAAACACTTATGAATTGACATATTCTTCTTTGATGTTTTTTTGAGGTTGTTGATGTGAGTATGGTTTAAAATAATTAAGGGACATGGATGTAGAAAATTATGAAGACAAAAAGAAACTATCAAAGGTAGGTAAAGGTAGAGTTGACACAAAAAAACACTTGTTGCATTAAACACAGGTCAGTTGAAAAATTATCTTATTATTTTTATTATTAGTTTTGTTGTATGTGCATAAAAACTCAACACCCACAACATTATCTTTATTATGTATTTGATGAATAAAAGTGATTGTGAACATAGTAAGAGAAGCAAAAAGAATTTTGTAAATATTCACATAATGTTGTATTATCCCTAGTCAATAAAAGTAGTTGCATACAATCATTTTTTTTAATGGAGTAATATTATTTTCAAAGCACATCATGGTCATATTTGTTTCTTCTATTGTTGATGTCACTCGTAAATTTTTACATGTGTTTTTGTGAACATAGCAAGATATTTAAATATATAATTTTAAAGCTCTATGTGTATTTAGAGTTGCATTTCATTTTAGAACCTATTCTAAGTAGAGGTAGTTATGAATGGCATGATCTTGTTCACTTTCCACCATTCTGGTTGTCTCATTCATGTGATCCACTGAAAACATGAACATTACATCTTAGGAGTAATTGCTCGTACTACCAAATTCCCCCTCAAATTGAACATGTCTTTATATATGATCATCACCTCCAATACAATACCCCTCTTAGGTTGTTGCTAGCTCATATTTAAAACTGCAAGTAATTTCAGAGACTCAAATTATTTACTTCTACAACATTAACATAAATAAGACTGAAAAAATATAAAATGATAACTAAAATTGAAATACTTATTCTCTAGAAAATTAAACAATAAAATATGATTTCATTAAGACTATCATGGTGTTAATGAGAAAAAATACAAGTATCCACTTATAGAGCATGTCATCAATTTGAAATATGTTCCTCTCATCCCATTGATTATATTTATTCCTCATCAACACTTACTAGTGCATATTTTTCTAAAGGAGGAGGAGAAGCCGTGTGGGTTTAGGGTTTTGCATTTGAACTTTTGATTTATTCTATCACTCCATATTAGAAAAGTCTAGTATCTTCTAAATTCGAATAGTTTCTTTTACAATAATAAAATTAAATCAAACCTTGAAAATCTCTACAAAATGCATCTATCTTAGTTTAAAACCAACTTACCATGCACATACCTCATAATAAAAGTCTTACATATAAACACTAACAACAAAACCTCTAGATGTGTATTTACCAAATTATGAATGAATACAAAACAATGCAATGTAGTGTAATACAAAGGAGACAAATCATAAATAAATTAATCATACATGATAAATACAACATGTTTGATAAAGTACTTGTGTAGCATGTCTCTTTCATTTTTTAATAATAGGAGTAGTTGACATATGTATAATGTGTTAGGAATTTCCTACATGGTAGAAACACTTCTATTTATTTATCAAAGCAACTAGATTATGTACTTCATAAGGAAAATTCTTAATTTAGAATTTTTTATTCCTTCAAATTGTAGTAATGTAAATGTTTTATATACACATATACACATACACATACACATACACATACACGTACACATACACATACACATACACATACACATACGCATATGCATACACATACGCATATGCATACGCATACGCATACACATACGCATATGCGTACGCATACGCATATGTATACACATACACATAAACATACATATACATACATGTGTGTGTGTGTCTATATAATAAATAGAGGTACTTCTACCATATAGGCATATACACACACACACACACACACACACACACTGACATGTATGTATATGTGCATACATATGTATGTACGTGTGTGTGTGTGTGTGTGTGTGTGTGTGTGTGTGTGTGTGTGTGTGTGTGTGTGTGTGTGTGTGTGTGTGTGTGTGTGTGTGTGTGTGTGTACACACACACACACACACACACGTATACATACATGTTTGTGTGTGTATATGCCTGCATGGTAGAAGCACCTCTATTTATTTGTCGAAGTAACTAGATTATGTATTTCATAAGGAAAATTATTAAGTTTGAAGATATCATTCCTTTAGATTTCAGTAATGTAAATGTTTTAAATATACATACACATACACATACACATACACATACACATACACATACACAGTACACATACACTTACATACATATACATATACATATGCATACATGTGTTTGTGTGTGTGTGTGTGTGTGTGTGTGTGGGTTGGTGGGGATGGGAGTAATTGAATTTCATGTCATTTTAAGTGTATAACTCTAATTTCAATATATATGTTTGTGTGTGTTGTATATATATATATATATATATATATATATATTCAATTGGCCCATGATGCATTCTATACATTTTTAATAGAGCCATTAGATATTTCACACCTATTTTCATTAAGAGATGACACTTGTTCCAATAATGTGTTGGGTAACTAAAATGGTTTAGTGGAACTATAGATTGCATTGGGAGATGTGACATGTCATGGAACTTTACACATGTATCTATCTAGATTTATTCAAGTGCATCACCTAAAATACCCTATCATTTCTTCTCACCATCATTTCCAAAAACACATTTAAATATTTCATTGATTTCATTTTTTACATGGCACTTTCCATCCCCACCACTTCCTCATTGGTTAAGATAATTGTGGAATATGATGTCTCCTCCTCGTATAACTCATTTACATATAGGGTTAATTTTAAGAGGCCCTACTAGAAAACCTATTTTAAATATTTATTGAATCTTGATAAATTTGATTCGTAGGTGTGAAGAATCCTCTATTGGTGATAGAAAATCTATTATGATTATGGAAGAGAAAAAATAAATAGTTTCCTATTTTTTTATGTAAAACCATTCAGATGCACAAAAGGGTAGATGCCAAATGAAACCACACCAAATTATTCCATTGAATAGATATGTTGAATTCCTATGTCAGATAACTACACTAGATGGATATGTCAAATAATTTTTCCAGATGGTTGTGTCATCCAATTGTGCCAAATGGTTATGTTGAATGGAAATTTGCGTGAACAATTCTAAATGATGATGTTAGTCTATGTTATTAGGTGACCAATGCGACTGATCTACTGTCTAGTTTTTTGGTCACCCCATTGTCTTATAAATACTCACCCACTACACTTTTTTTTAACATTTTGCATCATAGATTTCTCATCCCCATTTTCCCCCACCCACAATGATTCCCAAGCCATGGAAATAAAATTTATTTTTAATAACTTTTTATTCCTAAACATTTTGAAGATCGTGTAGTAGCCATATGTGTACAATTATTGGATTCCAAAATATTGCTTTAGTGCCCTGATATATATGCCTTAGTATGAAATAGACATTAGGTTACTAAAGTTGGTAATTCATTGTTTTGACCATAATGAGAATATATTCACTATGAACATGGACTCAAGAATGATTTGCTTTGGTACCTTGCTAAAAGAGATTCATAGTCTGACATGTCATCCATTTCATAATTCAAACTTAGTGAGTTTGAAAGTAATGCTAGAAAATGATGACAAGGAGAATTAGGAGTCACCTTTTGGCTTACACATTGATCAAAATGATATGTAATTATAAATTTATGTTAATATTTTAAATTGAAATTTTGATATGTAAATTCCTCATTTTTCTCTTCCATTTCAAATAGTCGAAAGAGGGGCCTCCATGTGGAAGACATTAGTGAACCTTATTTTAAAGCAATGGTTCAATTTTTACTCATAAGAATAATATTTTAGGGAAGACCATTAGATGTTCTTCATTGGGCATTAGTTTACATTGTTTGCACTCTTTCTAATTTGTGATATGATTGTAGCACTTTTATTTCTCTAGGATAAGGCTTGAATTAAATTTTTCATGTATCAATCCGAGTTCCACTATTTCTTGTACAAATTTTCTTCTACCATTGTATTATGAGGCCTTATATGACCTCCAAAAAACACCAATTGTAACTACATTTCTATAGTTGTATAAAATGTTAAAACTGGTAGTTGGAGTGTGGCTTATTACACCTAATCCATATGTCCTTATTACATGCTATTATGACCCTTCTAAACACATTTTCACTCATTACCAATCATCCATACAATTTTGAATCTTGATTCTAGCTCAATTAGACTATATTTCCCATGCCAATCCTATCCTCCTAGGTCTCGAGCCTGTAGGATAGGAGTGTCATTTTTGGACTATAGTGATAGACCCTAGGGTGTCCTAATTTTAATGCTCTAGTCTCTTTGTAATTTGAGCCCAAAAATTTATTTTCATTTGATCCTTATCCTTCATTATGTTAGTTTAGCATGAACACATCTAAACTATGACCAATAGTTCCCTATGGAATCTTGTCCAAAGTTCATTTACAAAGGAGGTGACAGATTTTAAAAATCAAGCGTCAAAACAAAAAAAAAAAAAAAAAAAAACAAAAAAAAAAAAACAAGGAAAATTTCCCTATTCTCTACATACAGTCACCCAACATAGCTACAGACATATTCACACCTTCAAACTAGTCCCTGGCCACCTCAAGCAATCTAAATTTGGCATTTTTACATCTACATAACACTATTGCACAAAGCACATTAAGTGGGAAAACTACATAGGCATTGATCCCTTTTTGGAGTATTGATATTTTGGTAGCATGCCTACACAAGGGGTGTATATTACATGTTTAGTGCTAACAACCATGTGTCATGTTTCAATATCATATCTTATGTACAAGAAAGAATTTCCTTCTCCTCCTCTCCCCCAAGAGGGTGATAACTAATTTCTCTCTAACCAAGTTCATGCTATCACCTCTCCATAAGGTGAGGAAATCTATAATATTGATCCAAATGCATATATTCAGCCTATAGATTCTTCAAACCCTCTTCAATATATGTGCTTACATGTTCAATCGAAAGCAATTAAGATTTGCAATTTTGACACTCTAAGGGATCAAATCACCACTATGAGCAAGTTAATTTCAAATTTACAAACACAGAATCAGCTATTACATGAAAATATCACACCATTGGAAAATCAAATTATAATATAAAATCCTCAAAGTCACGCTAGTGTCAATCATGTATATGCACCTACACTTAGTCAATTGGTCGCAAGCAATGTTATGTATAAAAACAAGAAATCACAACAAAACATCTCTTATTTCTACATGAGAAATAGAAATCAAAGGATAGAGAACATGAATTTTTCCATAAAGGCATATAATATTTTTCATGTAACATAACATTTCTAATGCATTTATAAAAATGGAGTTGGCAATTATTCTATGTGAGAAAAAAAGAGTAAAAATTGGCATTTTTTTTCCCATATGGAATAATTGCCAACTCCATTTTGCTAAATGCATTAGATATGGTATGTTACATTCAAAACTTTTCTATGCCTTTATGCGCAAATTCATGTTCTCTATCCTTTGATTTCTATTTCTCATGTGGAAAAAAATTTAATTTTAGCAATGCTATATATGAATTTTTATTTTCATATTTAAATCAGAAATCCAATTTCATTTTCAACATTTCATAGTATTTTGCAAAAAAATCATTGTCAAAACCCTAGTATCATATACTAGCTCCTATTTGCTTCTTGACGTATCACCTTACATCTAAAAATCAAATTATAAAAATGGATCTCACTTATTTACAAATTCTTCTTACAATTTTTGCTAATAATAAAGAGATCATACTTGGTCCTATCTTGTACAAGAATGATGAAATTTATCAGATGTTAATACAAAGCTTCATTCTTTTCATTTCATGCTTATTTTTTGTAATAAGAGATGATATTACAAACTTCACTACCAAAAATGTAGAGGATTTCAATATTCTTTTTGCATACTCTCGTTTGCTCATATGAATTAATTGCCAACTCTATTTTGCTAAATTCATTGGAAATGTTATGCTACATGCAAAAAAAATATACACCTTTATGCACAAATTCATGTTCCCTATCCTTTGATTTATATTTATCACATGGAAAAAAATTCAATTTTATCATGACAAGCACATTAGAAATGTTGTGTTGCACACCGTTTCTTTTTATGTCTTTATGCACAAAATCATGTTCTCTATCCCTTGCTTTCTATTTATCATAAGGATTTTATTTCAATTTTATCATGCAAAACACATTATATATGTTATGTTACATGACAAAATAATTTATGCCATCATGCATAATTTCATACTCTCTATTCTTTGCTTACTATGTCTCCTATAGAATGCTCTTTATAAGCATATTATTGCACAAATCATCACTCAAAATTCATGTATTTCACTCTGAATTCATGCTTTATACCTAAATACATATAAATCATTGGCTACTTTTGAGTATTTCCCTATCACTACTAGAAACAAGAAAACACTAGTGGTTGTATCTATCCATCCTCCCTTCGAACTTGTTACATCTAGCTCGTATTACCCACCTACTACTAGCTCTACTCCTTTAGTAGATCATGTGCTCCATGCTATCACCCAATTTTATGAAGTTAGGTAGGTTGATTACACCCATAGCTATAGCTTTATCAATCAGGATAGCACCAATTTAGATATAGTTTCTATTCTTGAGCTCCTTCAATGATCAGATGTCTACAAATATGTGTTATATGCACCCCTTCAAAATACTAGAATTCATGTTTTAGTCGAACCAACTTGTGTTTCATCTATCCTCACCACAATGCAATGGAATAAAGACCATATTTCCTTTGAGAAAGAGGAATTACCCCCAAAACACATCATTAAACAACACCTACATCTATATATTTAATCAATATTTAATGATGTGGGGGTAAAAAGAGTGTTACTTGATAATAGTTTAAGACTCAACATTTTTAACATTTCTTATCAAACTATATTATAAAAGCCTCAAAGGTACCCTACTGTCAATCATATGTATTCCCTTGCACTTAGTCGATTATTTGCAAGCACTGTTACATATCAAAACAAGATATTGAAACAAAGGAAATCCATAATTAGTGATAGTGTCCCAGTCCTGCATAATGAATTATATCCTCTATCTCAGTCAGATCAATCAATTTCCAGCTAAGTTTTATTTTCTTCCCTTTATTACTATTTTTAGAAAAGTTTGAATTGCAATCAAGTTTCATAAATTGGTAGTGTGATAATTGCATATTTCTTTATAAAATTTACTACTAAGATCTTTTAACTAAATTAGGAATAAAATTCCAATATTCCCAAAAAGGTTAAATAATTTGGTGAACACAACTCACTTTGTTTGCATAAAAAAACCTAGAAACCCTAGGGAAAATTTTCTACCAATTTTTCTTATAAATTCATAATTCTTTTTAAATGAATATTTAAATCATAAATTCATTTCAAATTTTAAAATTTATTAGTAATTTTTAAAAATAATTTTCCTTTAAACCCTAGTTACCCATACTAGGTCCTAGTATTTTTTGAGTATTTTTCCTATATTTTTTTGAATTTTACTTGCATATTAAAATAAAAAATTTGAATTAAATTTTAAAATTCAATAGTAATTTCAAAAAAAAATATATTTTTATCAAAACCCTAGTTGTACATTCTAGGTCATATTCAATCAAGCATTTCTAATCATTTTCTAAATTTTTATTTGCATATTTAAATCAGAAATCTAGTTTCATTTTCAACATTTCATAGTATTTTGAAAAAAAAAAATCATCTTCAAAACCATAGTTTCATATACTAGCTCCTATTTGCTTCTTGAGGTATCACCTTACATCTAAAAATCAAATTGTAAAAATGGATCTCACTTATTTACAAATTCATCTTTCATTTTTGGCAAATAATAAAGAGACCATACATGGTCCTATCATGTACATGAATGACAAAGTTTATCATATGTTAATGCGAATCTTCATTCTTTGTATTTCATGTTTTTTGTTCATAATAAGAGATGATATAACAAACTTCATTGCAAAAAATGCACAATATTTCAATATTCTTTTTGCATAATCTCTTTTGCTCATACGAAATAATTGCCAGCTCCATTTTTCTAAATGCATTAGAAATGTTATGCTACATGCAAAAAATTTCTATGCCTTTATGCACAAATTCATGTTATTTATCCTTTGATTTCTATTTCTCATATTGAAAAAAAATTAATTTTATCATGTCAAACACATTAGAAATATTATGTTACATACCAAATTTCTTTATGTCTTTATGCACAAATTCATGTTCTCTATCCTTTGCTTTCTATTTCTCATAGGATTTTTTTTCAATTTTATCATGTCAAACACATTATAAATATTATGTTACATGGAGAAAATTTCTATGCCTTCATGCACAATTTTATACTCTCTATTGCTTACTTACTATCTCTCTTATGGAATGATCTTTATAAACATATTATTGCACAAATCGTCACCCAAAATTCATGCATTTCACTCTACATTCATGCTTTATACCTTAATCTATATAACTCATTGGTTACTTTTGATTATCTCCCTATCACTACTAGACATAAGCAAACACTAGTGGTTATATCTATCCCTCCTCCCTTCGAACTTGGTACATCTAGCTCTTATTTTACACCTGCTACTAGCTCTATGCCTTTAGTAGATCATGTAGTCAACACTATAAACCAAATTTATGAAGATAGGTAGTTTGATTATACCCATAGTTATAGATTTATCACTCAGGCTAGCACCCCTTTAGATATAGTTTCTATTCTCATGCTCCTTCATTGATCAGATGTCTATACATATGTGTTATATGTAGCCCTTTGAAATACTAGAATTCATGTTTTAGCTGAACCAAATTGTGTTGCATCTATCCTGAACACAATAAAATGGAATAAAGAGAATATTTACTTTATGAAATAGAATGTAGCCCCACAACACATCATTGAACAAAACCTACCTCTATATATTCAATTAATAATTAATGATGTGGGTGTAAAAAGAGTGTTAGTTGATAACAGGTTAGGACTCAACATTTGTAACGTTTCTTATCAAATTATAATATAAAAGCCTCAAAGGCATCATCATGTCAATCATATATATGCACCTACACTTAGTCAATCAGTTGCAAGAAATGTTACATATCAAAACAAGAAATGACAACAAAAGAACTTCACAACTAGTCATTCAAAAAGCTTCGAAAGATCAAACAAGATTTTAAGTGAGCTACTAAATGAAATGATTAAATCTAAGTTGATCAAACTACATCCTCTACATCCAATGAGAAGATCCAAATATTATTATTCATATCGTAGAATACATGGGCATCACATAGATTCATCTTTGGCATTTAAAACATATACAATATATAATTGATAATGAGGACTCTATACAAAGGGTCAAATTTAGAAATAGTATAAAAGTGGTTACCAAAGCATAAATCAGAACAACAAAAGGATCAAAAAGAAAAATAAAAGAAAGAAAAATTACCATAAGCATAGGTAAAACATGAAAAAGATCCAAATCTTCCTCTCCAAAATGAGGCTCAAATTTTAAAGCTGTATAGGTTTGGTCAAAAATATCTACAACAGTTTGATTGTCAAGGTCAAGGGTTGGGAAAGCATTATCAAGGCATCACTACTCCTATTCTAGAAGGTGGTAATGTTTGTCACCAAATTTTGGGATTTATTAAAAATACTAATGCAAATTAAACATGCTAAGGAAAATCATTCATGAACATACTTTATCAAAGGAAAAAATGTAGATACAACATAACTCAACACTAGCATTCCATTGGTTCAAAATCAAGATGATAATAGTGAGATGAATAATACAAGTTATTATGATTTCCAATATACTGATAATGAATCTAAATATTCATAAACATATTCGAAGCTATTCCTTCATGCTTCATAATCATGCATGATTCCTTTGTTTGATATAGGACACCATGACAGGGAGTCTCTTCCAAGACTCACCAGTTAGTATCATTCCTTCCCATCTTACTTGTACATAATTTCTCATTGTTGTTTTGTACATAGTTTCCTTTTTATTGCTTGTACATAACTTATTTCAAAAATACCAAAAACAATATAATATTTCAAAACACAAAACATTTTCAATTGTATACATTATCCATGATTTATTTTTATACTACCATGATAGAATTACATTTTGTTGTTCTATGCTATTATTTGTCAATTTATCTATATTAAAATGCTTCGCTCGATCTTCTTTGAGTGTGCACTGTGACATCCAGATCCTTGATATATTTACTCAACCCATTGAGGGGTTATCATACATCTACAATTGAGACATACATCAACATATCTACCCACTTGGAGCATATTGTACATGACTACACCATGAATATTATATCATTCCAACACCACACACTCTAGTTATCATGTTGATCCACATTATTTAATAAGCTTATACATATTACTCTATTGACACTCACTAGTATATATCACTTATGTATTTCTTAGCATCTACCTAGTCTTGTATTACATGTTTTACATACTTTCACTTCTTACATTGATTAGTTAGATCCATTAGTATATCTATCATTTACATGCTTTCCTTTCTTAATTTGTATAGGTAGACATGATGGCATTTCTCATTTCTTGTTTGATCTATTGTGTGTCCCTTAGGACATTTATTAATGTCCTTTGTATTTACTCTTCTATGTGTTTATGGCCCTTGTGCTAACCTTGATTGTTTTCAATTGTAATCGTATGTGGGAATTTTAACATGCCTTGCATGATTTAATTCTAGTTTGAATGACATGTGAACATGTCCCTTATTTGCTTGCCCCCTTGGCCACTTTTGTGTGCTTCTTGTCTTGTGTGCTTGTTGTTTGTTTGTTTCTTGATTATTTTCAAAAGCGATGATCCACATCATGAATTATCTTTCTTTCTTGGATGCCATGATTGACATCATGATCCACCCATCCGTGATCAATAACAACTAACGAACTAATAGCTCCAATTTACAATTTCAATTCAGTATACTACACATGCTATTACATTTTTACATCTATCTAGTTATACCTCTATTGATCTAACAATCTTCAAAATAAGCTATGGTATATCTTGAGATATATTGTGAATTATCATTGTTATATCATATATTTCATAGCATAACACACTTGTAAGGCACTTTATTTTGAGGGCAGTCATTGCAGGGTCTTGATTCCTACCCTCAAAAGAGGGGGAAAAAATAAGGGTTTTGTCACAGAGATCAAAACCTTTTACTAGTCAAAAACTAATTTTTAGAACACTCAAAAATAGTTTTCAAAACCCAAAAAAGGTAGAATAGACCAAAAAAATAGTGATGAACACAAAACTGTGATTATAATCAACAAAGGATAAGAGCACCAGACTTGGACTATAACACTAGACAATAAAGTGTCTTGTTTTTGACACTCCTATAACAATAAAAAACAAAGATTCTTTCAGAAATAAACAGAAAGGTAATTATTTTTATAGTTTTATCAATAATAGTTCAATTTAAATAGGGTAGTTTTAGTACATTTTTCCTTAGAGAATCCATATATAGGGGGCATCATGTGCAACATAATGGATCATGCTTCCAATTTTAGATTGGGCAGTTGGTACAATGTCAAGACCAAAATCCATGTTATAGACATCAGTGATTAGGGGCAATGTGCATGACACATTTATCTTATTTTCTTTTTGAGTTTATTACATTACCTAAGTATTCTTAGCAGGTGCAGACCTTATTTCATCTATAGGTGGTTGGTATCATTTTGGAGTGGCTTTTATACAGGTCAAGTGTACTCATATAAAATGCAAAAATTGATAAATTGAGCATGGCTAATGATACCCAACCCTTAGGTCCCTCTTGCTTTCTCCCATAACCCTCATAGGCATCTTTTCACTAATTCCCAATCATTCATAACATTCCAGATATGATCCCAACTATGTGAGGACCCTATTTTCAATACTAATATATCCCCTTAGGTCCTATAATCCTAAGACAATAGCACCACACTAGGACTATAGCATTGAGGCCATTCCTATCTACTTTTGACAGTGTTGTCCAGGCCTATTTCTGGCCCAAATGGTTAATTTCCTTTAGTTCTATATCCTTATCTTTGTCAACCTAAAGGGAGCACATTCAACCCATGACCAATATATCACTATAAAAGGCCATTCAAAGATAATTTAGAAAGGGTTGGCAAAATATCACCAAGAAAAAACAAATACAAGCAAGACTACTAAAATAAATCTTCCGTATTCTTTGCATACAACTAACCTATACACATTCAAGCAAATTCAAATCCTTACACCAATCTCTATTGATCCCAAGCACATCTAGTTTAGCATTTTGCATATTCATACACTTAATTACATAAAGCAAATCAAGTGGGAGAACTACATATGGCTTGATCCCTCTTTGTTGTATTGGTATATAGGAAATGTGATGACACAAGGGGTGTAGATCAAGGTCCAATGAATCTTACACACATTAATCCCCCTCTCTTGCTTAAAATTAGACTTTCAGATGTAGAAACTTCGCAAACAGGGTCACATAGACATAACTAATAAAACCCAAAAATCTAAGATCCTTAGGACAATAGTCATATAGGTGGACTACAACACTGGTGCCACTCCTATCTAGTTCTCACATTATTTTTCAATTAAAAAATGAAGTTTAGATCTCAATTTATGATAGTGTCCTAATCTTATATAGTGAATTCCAGCTTCCATCTCAGTTGGATCAATTAGTTTCTAGTTAAGTCTTATTTTCTTCCCCTCATTACTATTTTTAGAAAAGTTGTAATTGCAATCAAATTTTACAAATCAGTAACTTGATAATTGCATATTTATTTACTAATTTTACTATAGACCCTTTAACTGAATTAGGACTAAAACCATAATATTCTCAAAAAGTTTAAGTTATTTGGTGAACCAAACTTACTTTGTTTGCACAAAAAAACCTTAGAAACCCTAGAGTAAATTTTCTATTGATTTTTCCTATAAATTTCTAATTTTTTAATTGAATATTTAAATCATAAATTCATTTCAAATTTTAAAATATAGTAATAAATTTTGAAATAATTTTCTTTCAAACCCGAGTTGCCCATACTAGGTCATGGTATTTTTCCTATATTTTTTTGAATTTTTACTTGCTTATTAAAATTAGAAATTTGCATTAAATTTTAAAATTCAATAGTAATTTCAAAAATAATTATTTTTATCAAAACCCTAGTTGCATATACTAGGTACTACTAAATCTGGCATTTTGAAAAATTTTATGAATTTTTAGTTGCATATTTAAATCAGAAATCTAGTTTCATTTTCAACATTTCATAATATTTTACAAAAAAATCATTTTCAAAACCCTCGTTTCATATACTAGCTCCTATTTGCTTCTTGAGGTATCACCTTACATCTAAAAATCAAATTGTAAAAATGGATCTCACTTATTTATAAATTCTTCTTACATTTTTTGCAAATAATAAATAGACCATACTTGGTCCTATTATGTACATGAATGAATAAGTTTATCATATGTTAATACAAAGCTTCATTCTTTGCATTTCATGTTTGCTTTTCATAAAAAGAGATGATATTACAAACATCATTGCCAAAAATGCACAAGATTTCAATATTCTTTTTCTATACTCTCCTTTACTCATTTAGAATAATTTCCAACTCCATTTTGATAAATGCATTAGAAATGTTATGTTACATACAACAAATTGATATGCGTTTCTGCACAAATTCATGTTCTCTATCCTTTGATTTCTATTTCTCATGTGGAAAAAATTTCAAGTTTATCATGTCAAACACATTAGAAATTTTATGTTACATACCAAAAAAAATTATGTCTATATGCACAAATTCATGTTCTCGAGCCTTTGCTTTGTATTTATCATATGGAAAATGTTTCAAGATATCATGTCAAACACATTAGAAATTTTATGTTAAATGCCAAAAAAATTTATGCCTTCATGCATAATTCAATACTCTCTATTCCTTGCTTACTATATCTCCTATGGAATGCTCTTTATAAACATATTATTGCACATATCATCACTCAAAATTCATGAATTTCACACTACATTCATGCCTTCTGCCTAAATGCATATAACACATTGGCTACTTTTGAGTATCTCACTATTACTACTAGACACAAACAAACACTAGCAATTGTATCTATCCCTCCTCCCTTCAAATTTGGTACACCTAGATCTTATCTCACACCTGCCCATGCATATTTTGGATAAAGCATAAATTCTTTCCAAAAAATAATAGTTGATTCAGATGATACTATTCCTACTACACCCTACATAGTTTATCGTTCCACATTACTTAATGAAGAAATAGTCAATTTTGATTTTGAAACTAACCAGGACCCTTGCATTGTCTTATTAGCCATTGCCCTACGAAAGGAAGAGAATATAAATGTTCACCTAACTCTAATAGATTTATTACAACTCGTTGCTTGGTCTTACTTAGATGTGCGAAGAAATGATACATCTATAACCGTCCATCCTATTCCCTTATACCCAGATGCTAAACTAGTTAAGCAAAAACTTTTCAAGATACATCCTAAGGTGGCTCTCTTAGTCAAAGATGATATCCAACACCTCTTAGATGTTGGATTCATTCGAACAGTAGCACACCCCGAATGGTTTTCCAACATAGTCCCTATAGTAAAACCTAATGGGTAAATTTGGTGTTGTTTTGATTCTCAAGATTTAAATAAAGCATGCCCAAAAGATGATTTTCCCTTACCCAATATCAACATGATCATTGATTGCATAGCTGAGTATGAAATGTTATCATTGGAGTTTTATAGTTGAAATGACATGAAATGCACTGACACTATATATATAGGTGCACCAAAAACATAAATGTCACCAATGCTACCATTAAAAGTAGTTTCATTTTTTAGTTTTAAATGGCAAGCAAAATTTATTCTAAGAATTTAAAAGTACAGTGTCTATTATAAAAATTGGAATCAAAGGGATTCAATATGGCCATTGTAGCATCCATAAATGAAGCTTTATAAAATAGGGGGTGGTGCCTAATTTCAGATACATCAAATTGCCATAGCAGTTGGAGAGAGTATACAAAGATTGGATGGGATTAAAACCTAGCTCCAATAGACTACCCTAAATTGGCAATGCTTGCAGTGCACTAGTGGTTATTTTAACTTTCCTTCAATCACCAAATAAAGAGAAATGAGCATTACTATTATGAATACAATGGATGCTATTAGTGTTACTAAGAATGCATATGACACCCTGCATTGGTCGATTACATTACATAGAGGCATCTTTTATTTGGGAAAGCTTTCCATTTTTTAACTAATTGGTTGTAATGTCATTTACTATTGTTTTATATAGTTATATAAGTCAAAATTTTAATTCAGTTACTCATCTAAGTAGACACATGATTCATTCTCTATGATTTTAGAGGAGCCATTAGATATCTGAGACATATTTTAATTAAGAAATGACATTTGTTGTAATAATGTATTAGGTAACTATAGCAATTTGGTGGAACTGCAGATTGCATTGAGAGTTGTGACATGTCATGGAACTTTGCACGTGTATCTATCTAGACTTCTTCAAGTCCATCAGCTAAAATACTTTGTCATTTTGTCTCATCACCATTGCCCAATGCACCTTTAAATATTTCTTGTTTTCATGGTTTGTATGGCCTTGCCCTTCCCCACCACTTTCTTATTGCTTAATCTCACCATGCAATATGACATCTCTTCAGCACAACTCTTGGCTACATTGTACGAATCAACACACTACCTCATTTTCTACCGTCATTTCAATTAGAAATATTAGATTATCGTTAACATTTCATGCACAAAAAGTGAAATAGACTGAACATCATAATTTTGTGTGAAACATGCTTACTGATATACATTATCTCAATTTTCAAAAGACTATATTAAATTGATAAAAAAAATACATAATTTACAGTGTAACTTGTACCTTTGGAACAACTGAATTACTAATATGACTCTTTAGAAATGGTCGTCCCCCTTCCTAGTTTCAAGGTCTTGCCCCCCTCATAACTCGTTGGAAGTTGTCTCTAGAGCACCCACGACGTTTTTTTTTTTAATGAATTAAAGCAACTATGAACATACTAGGAGAGCAAAATAGAAATTTGTAAAGATCCACCAAACATTTTGTTATCCACGGTCAATAAAAGCTGCTGCACACAATCAGATTTTTTAGTCGATGTGGATTATTGTTGCAGTCAGATTTGTTTTTTCTGCTGTTGTCCTTAGAGAGCTGTTGCCTAACGTTAAAGGTGGTAAGGGCTAAGGGGTATTTTGGTTTCATGCAATTATTGTACAAAAACTCATCGCTGGCTGTTTTGATTTCATTCAATTATTTCCAACATTTCTACTGTGCTTTTTCCACTAAAAATCAAAGAAAAATCATAAGATAGAAAACAAGCACAACGACAAATATGGCAACCGTGAATGATACATGATAGCGCTGTTCCTTTGAAAGCTGTGGCAAGAGTGGCAGGAGAAAGTGACACAACACACAACCACCACCATTTCTACTGTGCTTTTCGTCTTTTGTATTTAAATTCCACTTTTTTCTTTTTGTCTCTTGGCCAAGATATTTCTATGAGCAGCATGAATGAGATTTGACAGGTAGTCTGCCTTTGGCGACGATTAAATATTGGCGCCTTCGATGAATATTTATTTAATATTTACCAATCGAATAGTTTCAAATACAAATATCGTGTATAACATGTGGCATTTATTGTAACATCATTGACAGCTGATTCAAATTAAAATTTGTACTTCAAATTTAAGATTCCTTCACTAATTAAATTCTCTCTCAAGGTTTTAGCAGGGCATTAACGTCTTGTTAATTTGAGGAGGGAGGATGTAATTGTTGCTCAATAGATTTCAATTTAAGTGTATGACATTAATCTCTACTATTTTTATTTTTAGGAGGCAAAACTTTATCTTTAAAAGTTTTTTGAAGAAATATCTCAATTTAAAAGATCAAGTAATTCTTCAAAGAGTGACTAGTTCTTGAAGACTATTGTTTCTTCCTTTAAATAAGATCCAGATGATCAAAGAAGAGGCCATAGACAAGATACTACCAACTCGATCCCCTCCATATTTTTTCTAGTTAATCAAAAGATCATCAATAGAACCAATTGCTATCCATATTGTTTTTATTTTCTTAAAGAACCAAGACCATATTCTCCATGGAAAACTTAAATGGAAGATGATATGGATTGGGGACATAAAATTATTATTACAAAAGATGAACTAAGATGGCCCTTGAAAATGAATTCTTTCAAGTCTGTCTCAAAAAATAAATTTCTTATTTATTATAAACCACATAGTATGTTAGCATTGGGAAGTTCTTGAGGGACCCATACTTTTCTCACATGCCATATTGGTAAATTAATATCAGAGATTATCTTATTATAGCCTTGTTTCACAGAAAAATTACTAAAAGGATCCCCATTCCATTTTAATTCATCAATCTCCTCTGAACTATTGATATGGTGGGATTTAAGGAAGAATTCAAAATAAATAAGAAGATTTAGAGGGATAGTTGGCTACAGACAGACTTGTATTTTTTTCATTTTCTCTAACGGCCTTATACACTATGTATTTTAACCCTATAATTAAACACTAAGGGTCTCAATAGATTTGAAAATTACTATTTTAAAATGTTTAAGGAAGGATGGTTAAATAGAGGATCCACACTAGTACATGCATCCTTCTTGAAGTTAACAAATCTATCATTTTTAATATACCAATAAAGTGATCTAGAAATAAGATCTCTATGTTTCCCAAGGTGATTATAGATATGATACCCATACATATAATTATTATTAGTAAAAATATTGGTAGGATTGTTGACATTTTCAAGGTACTTTCTATGGAATAAGATCCTCTAAATGTTTTAATTGTACTACTATTATTCTTAATATGAGTTTTATTCCTAGAGCTCTAATCATCTTATACAAATATATAATACCAACTCAACCTTTTGATTTAGGAAAGAAAAAATCTTCGCATTACATTAATTATTTTTCTTAGACTCAAAAGAACAACTCCACATAATTGTTTTCATTATGTTAGTTAATATATATTTTACTCTTACTAGAGCTTTTGAGATTGACATCATGCAGACATGTATAAATTACAAAATAACTTGAAATAATTTTATTTTTATAGCTCAATTAAGCTACTTTCCTTTCCAATAAGCTAGTTAATTTTTGAAGGATGTGATCATGTTATCCCAAAATTAATATTTTGACTAATCATCAAAGAGATGGATCCCCAATTATTTACTTTGATGAGAACCTAAGGAAAAACTAATTCTTCATAATTTAACTATGCATTAGTAATTGTGTCAAAAACTATATAAGAATGTTTAGAGAAAATATAAAATGAATGTAAAATGAATAAATATTATCTTATAAGAAATCAAGCCATAAAATGAGAGAGACAAGATTCATTAAGTGGGGAAGCTATCAAATGGAGAAAAATTGCAAACAACTATTCTCACAATACAAAATTATAATCATGAAGAATAGATAAGAGGAGAGAGATTCAAGTGAAGAATTGAGGAGGTGAGTCTTCTTTAAATAGAGAAAAAGGAATGATGCGAGAGTTACAAATAATTTGACCGTGACCTTATAAGGCATCCATAGTTTGTGTCAAATGTCCTATTCCCTAATAAGTGAAAAGAAGTGCGTGACTTCTTGGGGGAGGATTTACTTATGCAACTCTAATAATCCTATAAAATGACAAAAGAGGAGAGAGACACCTCATAAATATGAGATGAATTAAATTTCTTATAATAAGAAATAGATAGCTAAAATATATAGTTAGGATAAGCTAAACTAATCTAAACGATTTAAGAAAGGTAAATTCAAATAACCTTAATCTCCAACACACTCCCATAATCTTAATTTTGAATTAAAAAAGTGGTGATAACCTATTACAAATAAATAAGAGAGTTGAGATTATACAATACTCCCCTTTAATGAAAATTTCCTTCAGGAGGAATTAAAATAGTTTGAGAAAGAAAGAAGAAGAGAAGGTATCATCATAAGTATTAAGTATGGAAAAATGAACATTAATAATCTTTAGGAAGTCTTTTTGGACAAGATAATCAAGACATAATGAAACAAATATTAAAAAGAAATAGAAATGATCAACTAAAACCTATAAAACAATCATGCTAGAACCAAACTTCATGTTAAGTAAATAATATGCCATAAAAATACAATTTACATAGAATTAATGAATAAAAATAGATTTGAAGGCAA